>JAKCPI010003666.1:0-133948 GCA_023213315.1 Euborellia annulipes | reverse complement strand
TGGGGCTCAGGACAAGGAGATATCGATAATTGTAATGAGTTGTAAATGTAGAAGATGAAGATGTTTATGAATTGTAATGGTTTATATCAATATGTATGTTTAAGTTCTCTTCGCTTAATAAGGACTCATGTCCTTAGAGATATCCAGGAGGAGGTATATATTCGAAGAATGGCTTATTTCCATATATACCCACGGATTTGTTTGAATTCATTAATTTAATCATTTGTCCAATTAAAGTGTGTTTAATCGTCTAGTAATCCATAGAAATGCAATGTAGTATTTACATTGCTCATTATCATTTGTATAATCAAGGACGAAATAATAATATTTTAATTAGCATGACAAAAATCTAATGACTGGTTTATTTTTGAGCTGGAGTGAGGGTGGAAGGACTAATTTGCTAATTCATTCGCAAAGTCTAAGAAAGGAAGGCGAGGGAGGGAAGAGGGGGTGTTAAACTTTGACGTGTACCATGGAAATTATAATCCCTGGCTTTTCGATAGCAAGCCTGCCATCTGCATGCAACCCTTATCATAGAAAATAATTGTTTTAAGAACCTCCGAGTAAAAATTTATATTTCCTTGTAGGCACTTTCAAATTTGTATATTTGAATGTAAAATCTCTTTGTAATAAAATAATTGTTGCCACCTTTTAGGAGCTATTTCAGGTATATAAGCAAAATGAAGTTAAAAAAATCTGGTGGTGTCACAATACGAAAATAGAAATCTTATAAAATGGATTAAAAAAAAATAATACTACTAGTAACAATTATATATAACACCATCCGGGTTGGTGGGGTCTGAGGAGGGTTTCGCTTCTCTGGAATCAATAACGGCACTATTGTTTTTATTTCTCAATCCTTTAGCCCTTGGCCATTGGCACTATTACACTACAAAAGTCATTTAAAATCAATACGGCACTATTTCAATATATAATTTGAGGTCTAAGGGAAAATAAACACTTGGAGGCGGGGTTTCCATTTTGTTTATTTTTGAGTATAAATACTTGATACGAATTCTATAGTCTCTACTAATAAACAAACAAGTTGAAACATATTAACAAGCAAGGCGTTTTTCTAATTGTAATTTAATCTTGATTATTCAAATGTTTCAACTAAAGCCAACGGTCTAAAATTAATAGGCTTTTTGACGGGTAAGGTAATGCTTTTCAATGGATTTGTGAGACCCTAAAAGTGGAAAGTCTCTTTCACCTAATTTGGAATAATGATGCCCTAAAACCAGAAAATTCTCTACCCATTAAATAAATCCCCATGAAAATTCATCCGATAGTTTCGGAGTTTAGGAAAAGGAAGGCAGAATAGGGAAAAATTTTCTCCAAAATAAAAAATTTTGGCGGAAACTGCTCTTTCTTTTTTGAGATAGTATTTTACAATAAATTGAATCAAATGAAGAAATATTGCAATATAAGAAAAAAATTTAATTTGAAATAAATTTCTGAAATACTTTAAGAAACAAGAATGGAAAACTGAAATTCAATATCAGAAATGTCTCTCTATATAAGGCTTATATATAATTCGATAATATCCGTCTGTCTGTTTATCATTTGGCTCTATTTGAACAACTTCCCGTAATTTCGCAACCAAATTTTATGCTTAAATAGGACCTTCTAGAAATTACAGACAAAATTTTTCATCCCGAGAGTTATTAATTCCTAAAGTTACGATTTCTCCCATAGGAAATGGAGGAATATTTATGTATTCTTTGCATTTATGTATTCTATGAATGTAAGCAAATCCTCAAACAGGATTGGAATAACAATATAATACAATAATTTTCTTTTCATAACTAAGAAAAGACTAGGATCCTGCGTAGGCGAAACCTTAACCAGCTGAGGCAAAGTCCGCCTAAGGCGTAATATTTTAGAATTTTGAATATTTGTAATTTCAATTGCGGTAAAGCTTTTGGTTTATAATGAAGAGAACCAAACTTGGTTTACCACTTCTTAATTAAATAGAAATATCATTAGCGAGTAAGCGTTTTATGAGTTCTTTTTATTTTATTACTAAAGAGAGAGTGGAGTGAGTATTTTAATGAAACATTTCATTTTTCCGTTGACTAAATTGTAATAGCACTTAAGGAATGAAACCCAGGGTGAACAGAACTCACTTCTCTCTCAACTTGGCCATTTCGAGAGGAACTTTTATTGCTTTCTTAGGGTTGTCAGCCTCCATCTCAAGGTCCATCAAAATGTTAGCCCCCCCCCCCCTTCTTCTTCTCAAGAGTTTCTAGGCTTCAATAATCGAATTGTTTAATTAAAATACCTGCCGAATGGACAGAATGCACTTGGCAGGCCAGGGGTCGGTTGAAATGGACAAAAAGCTAAGGAAATCTCCTTGAATTGTTCCTCCACTCTGCAGATGTCACGAGTCACTTCTCTCCCTCCCTCACCACCAAATTATTCATTTCATTTTAATTAAGGACTCTATTATGTGAGAAAATGAATAAATGAGAAGTGCAAATTGCGAAAGGCATTGTGTATATAGAAAAGAAAAAAACTTTGGACTTCATGATATAATTAATTTATTTTAAGGAAATATGGTGTAACCTACTCACACAGCACAAAATATTGCAGAAATATTTCGAATCTTGCATAAATTGCCAATTAATATTGCAGGAATATTGCATCAATATTGAAAATCTTGCAAAATATTGGCAACATTGATATATATTGCAGCGGCAATATTCCAAGATAGGAATGTTGCAACAATATTGTCAATATTGAGCAAGATTGGTAATATTGCTGCAACATTCCAGCAATACTTTTGTGCTGTGTGAGTAAGCGCAGACCACACAACTTTCCATTAAGTTGTGTTCCGTGCTTGTCACACCAGATTTTTTGTTTCCGACAAATGTAAAAATTATAAATATCGAAAAATATTTTGTTAACCTCCTATGAAGTACAAGAGTAAATGTGTACTTCAAACAATTTCAACGGCAAAATGAGAATATAGATATTAAAGATCATTTTTAAAATTAATTAATTTATGAATTTTAATCAAAATCGTTGGAGTTAATTTAGAATAAATCAAAAAATACTAAAAAAAAAGTACATCTGTAAAGTAGTAGTACTTTTTTGCCGATTTTTCTTTAAAAGCTTCTTTTCTAGTTCCAGTGGGGATTTACTTAACTTAAATATAAAATTTCAATCCTGTTGTTCAATTCTTTCATGCTTGAACACAGTCAATTTTGAGGGACCCACATTTTTTGGACCTCAAAACGTGTAAAACCTTATGAAGCAATTATAAAAAAAACCACATTGAATTTTTGACATGAATATAATACTCTCTCTTTCTATTTATTAACAAAAGGCAAGAGAAAATAAAATCACTTCTTCTTTCTTCGAAACCATGGAAAACCTCGAAGGTCCCACATTAAATTAGTATGAATTTCTTTATTTACTTTCTTACAACCTCACCCCGTTAATATTATCAATAACATAAAAGCTGTTTGTTCTTAAGTGGCAATCGATTATTAAAACTACGGTATTATTATCCAAGAGATCGATAAGAAGAAAAAGATTTTTCAGGTGGAGAGATCAAAAAAAAAAAAGAAAAAAGACTTTATTCTAACAAAAGGATTATTATTTTTCCAAACTTTATCTTTTTAATAATTTTCACTTAAGTCCATCTGAACAATTACACTTTTTTTAGTTGAAGTCAACTCGTCATCCTCTCTCAGCATTTTAATTATTCCCCTTTGATATCATTTAAGACAATGTCTAATTCAGAATCTCCCTCCATGTTCTTTTCTCTTCTAAGCTTCTTTAAAAGTTTTTGATCTAAGCTAAAAAAAAAGGGAAAGGGGTGAGGGGGGGGATTAAAATGAGCAATGAATTTATAGAAATTTTATAAAATATTATTTATCATTAAATTTTAGAGAGAAAAGAGACGAGGTCTTTTAGGATCAAATAAGTGTGCTGCTGCTTCGTAAAAGGAAATTAAATTTTAATTAATTATTATATAATTAATAAAAAAAAAAAAAACGAAAACGTTGTTTAATTTCACTTCTCATTTACTTTAACGCAACCTTGAGTTTGTTTCATAATCCGTCGGGAAATTTCCCAAACAGAGCGTGCCAGACAGACAGACTGACATTTGTTATTTATATACAGGTAATTCTTGTTAAATCAATAGAATTCGGTCCTTTGAGGAGAGCCAAAAAAAGAATCAGCAGCCGATAACTTATTTATTTGCAACAACGCGCAATATAAGGTCAATCTTGCTGAGTTTATCATACCGCTTTTATTTTATCCTGCTGCTTTATTCCACACTCCCAAAAGTGGATTATTATTATTTTTTTTATTAAATTCTCCGTTTTTATAAACATGAATAAAAAAATGAAAAAAAAAAGGAATTGTTGATTTATATATGAAATTATGCTACGCTCTCATAACAGACGTATATTATTCACAAATTAGCTGTTGCATTTGTTTACACAACGCTCTTGTATTGGTGCAAGTAAAAATCGTTTAAATTACCAGCTGTCACATTTTATTTCACGGGGAATTTCACATTTAATAGTTATAAAATTGTTACCTACTTTTTTTGTTTTTTACTCTTTAATAATATAAACTTTGTTCCTGTTTCTAGTTCAATTACATTTTCTTTCAATCCTATATTCATGTTAATATTTATGATGCAAGTGAAGATAAAGATAAAACATTTCCCCCTCCCTCTAGGCGTCGGAATATTTTTTGCTCAGGGAGTGGGTGGGGCAAATACAAATTTTATTACAAATCTTTTTCGGTATCTTGTAAATATATGTTAAAGGGGTGACAATTATTGAACTACCTTGAACATGTATGGTGAATACAGGAAAAAGAGTCCTCATTTGAGAAGGCTCAAAAAACTTGTGAAAATTCCCCATTGAAAAGCATTGGGTCTTTTCAAAAATCATAGCCAATTAATTGTAATAACATTAAATCTCTCAAATGAAAAATTATAAATTAATTAATAAAATTGTTTCCTTTAATTGACTAACAGAACTCTGTGTTGTAGTATTTATATTTTAAAATAGATATTTGGATTTAGAGTCAATTGTTTGTTAATATTGCCCCATAAAAATGAGTCATAAGGGTCGAATAGTGCACCTTGACAATCGACAGAGGCTCAAAATCGTATTATTTTGAGATTCTCACTGAAAAATGATCAATAAACTAAATATGGTTTCTACAAGTTTTAACTGAACGAAAAGTTTAAAGATCTTATAAATAAAGTAAAAGGCAAGGTAATAGAGATTGTTTAAATTAACACAAAAGAATTTAATTTTTGAAAATGAAAAATTTAAATAAGATGTTAGTTGTTTCACATTTTGGTAATTTACAAATATATAGAAATGTCATCCCTTTCACTCCATGACGTCATTTGAGTTTTGTTATTAATTTAGTACAGATATTGAAAATTTGATCCACTTGCCAAATTTTATTATTTTAATTTTATTTAAACAACTACCCATTTATATAATTCGCTAATGTCCGTCTGTCTGTCACGCTAACCTCTATTGGAATTTTATATACTTAAAGAGGATCTTCCAGGGATTACAGGAAAATTATTTTCGTCCAGAAATTCCTATAACTTTTAGGGTTATTAATTCCTAAAGTTACAATTTCTCCCATAGGAAATGAATGAGAAAACATTTATGTATTCTATAAATGTAAACAACTCCTCAAGCAGCCTCTGGATTGAAATAATAATAATAACTATCCGCGCCGCCCGCCTAGCCCCCCTGGCTAGAACCCCTGCTTTGTTCCTCTGATCCCCCTCAGCTGGCTCGGGCCCCTTTTCGTGATTATGAAAAGAAAATTATTATTACTACGTATTCCAATCCAGTGCCTGCTAGAGGATTTGTTTACATTCACAGAATACATCAATGCAAAGAATATATAAATATTTCTCTATACATTTCTTTTGGGAGAAATGGTAACTTTAGGAATCAATAACTCAAAAAGTTATAGGAATTTCGGGACCCGAGTATTTTTTCTGGACTCTTCATAACGTCCTTTTTAAGCAACGTTACGTTTAAAAAATCTAACCAGAAGTTGTTCAAACAGAGTGTGACAGAGGACAGACAGACGGAAACTCAGCTATTATATATATATATAGCCGCGGGAGGGCTCGAGCCAGCTGAGGGGGGGGTTCAGGGGATGGGGGCGAATTTAATAAATTTTAAAGGAATTAAGATTTTTTTTAGATTTTAACATTTTATTGATAACTGGTTGATAACTGTTTTTATATTTTCAGGATTTCAAAGACTTAAGGATTTGACACCCCCCCCTCCTGGCCCCTGCTTTACCCTCTATTCTCTAAATACGTAGAAACAAATTATAACGGTCTAAAAACTTTCCACTATTAATTTTTTAGTAAATTTTATGAATGAAATTTAATTTTAATGATTTAATGGTAAAAACGCAAGTGATACCCATTTACTAAATAAATGAATAAATAAATACTTAAACGAATGTTTTTTTTTTTTTTTTTTTTTTTTTAATTTACAATTAATTCTAAAATAAATTAAATGAATAAAAAAACATATTATAAGTTTCATTGAATTGAATACGATGTATCTCATTTTACTAATAAATTAAATTCTATTCTAACTACTACTGAAAAAAAATTTGTTTGATGTTTGATTGTTCCATCAAATTCTATTCTACTTTAGTTCTTAAAATCTATTTTTGCTCACCCACATGGGCATTACAGATATAATTTTTTTTTTTCAAATCGGACATTATCTTCTGTGAGAATTTTTATCTCAAAGTTTCGAAATTTCGACTGAAAATCCCATAATTGTCATTAAGTTTAGTTGGGTTATATATATTTTTGGGTAACGAGATGTGCCTTGCGATGAAAACTGACAATCTAGCCTCAAAATGCCAGTTATGGGCCCTGGATGGGCCAGAGATGCCTCCTCTGGGCGCTTAATTGTACTGAATTTGTCTCGTTTTCGGCCCTAGAGGAGGCATCTCTGGGCCATCCAGGGCCCATAACTGGCATTTTGAGGCTAGAATGTCAGTTTTCATCGCAAGTGACATCTCGTTATCCAAAAATATGGTCGCTTTATAAAAATGACATTCTAGCCTCAAAATGCCAGTTATATGCCTCTGGAAGGGCCAGAGGTGTCTCCTCTAGGGCCAAAAATGGGGCAAATTCAGTACAATTAAGCACCCAGAGGAGGCCCATCCAGGGCCCATAACTGGCATTTCGACTAGAACGTCAGTTTTCATCGCTAGTGACATCTCGTTAGCCAAACATATGGTCACTTTATAACCCAACTAAACTTAATGACAATTTTGGGATTTTCAGTTGAAATTTTGAGGTAAAAATTCTCACAGAAGATATTGTCCAATTTAAAAACAATTAATATATGTAATGTCCATGTAGGTGAGCCACTTTTACGGGGTATTACATTTCCCTCCGAAAAAAGTAGCAAAAGGTCCCACCCTATTGTTCAACCCCATCG
Source organism: Euborellia annulipes (assembly GCA_023213315.1). Lineage (NCBI taxonomy): Eukaryota > Metazoa > Arthropoda > Insecta > Dermaptera > Anisolabididae > Euborellia > Euborellia annulipes. Next base: position 126,470 of record JAKCPI010003666.1, on the reverse strand, counting down.
AAAAACTTCTGGCTAGTGCCCTGTAACTCATTCTAGGCTTTTGAAGGTTTTTCCAGCATCTGAGGCCATTTAGATCCCTTCCCTGTCATCTTAGACCTAGTCCCTCTGTCTGTCTGATTGGGCAACTTCTCATTGTAATTTCGAAACAGAATATGCTCAAAAAGGACCTTTTAGAGACTACAGGAAAATTCTTTTTTTCACCTCGAAATTCAAAAATTCTACTAAATAACTGAATAAATCAGATAAGTTTTTATAGTGCGTATTCATCAAATAAATAAATAAATGTTTAAAATAATTAATTTTTAAAATAAATTAAAAATAATTAAAATGCATGTCACATAAAAGATAACTAATATTAATTTTCATCTCTTCTCTAGTAGTACAATAAATTCCAAAAGTTTAATAAAATATTTAATAACTTAAAAAAAAAAAAAAAAAACAAGTTTTATCTAAATTTTCTATCTACTCGTTTTACTATTTGTATTTTATTTTAGCAAAGATCATCCCTTCTTTTCCATTTTTCTCATATTTCTTGAGATAGATAAAAAAAAGAAATTACGAATAGAAGATTTAGACGAAGAAAATTTTCAATTATTTTATTATTCTTTTTCAGTTGAAGTTTCGGTTTGGGTATGGACCATCTTCAGAGGCGGAAAAAAGTAATTATTGAGTGGTTAATTATGACATTGTCAGCATTATGAAAATATACAGAACTGAACGCCTAATAAAAAAAAAAATGAATCAAATTTTAATCAGATTAAAAAAGAAAGATATTCTTAACAAAGTAAATAGTCGAGATGGTAAAGGCGTCGTACAAATTCATAATATGAATGGAAGAAATCGAGCTTGAGTTCAAACCTCTTGAGGGATGATTTTTTTTTTTAATTATGGTATGAAATTTTTCATAAACCTTTATTAAACTTTTCATAAATTGGTTTATGAGAGCTCCAATTTTAGTATATGAACTTTTCATATATCCGAATGTAAAATTTTTAGTGTAATAGACTTCACGAATATCCCTTGAAACGATATTTGGAAATTAAAAGGTTAAAAAGGACAAAATAGCAAAAATGAGTTATATACCAGGTATATTTATTAAAAACTTCTTAATTAATGATTCATATGTCGTCATCATTATCATTGTAAAATCACTCAGTGTTGAAATGCTAATTAAGTAATTTTTAAGAAATTTTTTGAAATATATAACCTAGTGTTTTTTTAACAAAATTTTTAAATTTAATTTTTCATATATGGTGATAGTATTGATAGTTTAATTAACATCTTTTGGATATATTTTTGCTGGTAGATCAAGTGATCATAGAGCCAGCCTACCCCTTTAGCTTTGAAGGGTTTCGTGTTGCTTAAACTAAACGATTAGAGAGCCTCTAACTTCTATCGTGAGATCTTATAAATACTGAAGTTGGTTTGAGATGATCATATCAAGATTTCTAATTCAATTACCAGAAGAAATATGATCTCTTGAGAAAAAATTAAATATGCTAGCCGCGCTGCCTGCCTTCGGCGGGCTTCACCACCTGGAGCCTCCTCAGCTGGTCGGGCCCGACTATGATGGATTATCATTATTACTATTCCAATCCAGTGCCTGTTTGAAGATTTGTTTACATTGATAGAATACATAAATGAAATGAATGTTTTCTACATACATTTCCTATGGGAGAAATCGTAACTTTAGAAATTAATATCTCAAAAAGTTCGGGATGAAAATAATTTTCCTGTAATCCCTAGAAGGTCCTCTTTAAGCATATAAAATTTGGCTTCGAAATTTTAAAGGGAAGTTGACAGACAGACGGACGGACAGACAAATAGAGGGACATTAAGGAATTATATTTATAGATAATAAAAGACATTCATTAATATTCAGGAGTGGATTTAGATTCGACTGCGACTTTTTCGCTTTATAGTTGTAATTATCTTTAGACTATATATGTATAGTTAGTTCACTAAAGTCCATCCGTCTGTCTGTCTGTCACTCTTTGTTTTTATAAAATGAAATTTTATATGCTCAAAAAGGACCACGCTTCTAGAGATTACAGGAAAATCATTTTCCTATAACTTTTTGAGTTATTAATTTTTGAAGTTACGATTTTCCACATAGAAAATGTATGGAATGAGGATATTCAAGTCTATCAATTAGGCTCTTGTTATTGAAATAATTTAATCAAATTCAAAGAGAATCTTTTTTAAAGATAACAGGAAATGAAAGACGAGAGACCCTCGCTGTTATCAGAAATTTGACGAATTTTTTTAAATAAATTATCTTTTTCTATAGATTCTAAAGCCTTTTTTTTATGAAATTCAACACGGAGTTTTTTTCCAATAGGTATTCATGTTTGATTCAAAAATAATATTAGAATAGAGTTTAAAAAATCTGGTGTGACTGACTGCACAGCACACAACTTTCTCATACTTTCGGTAATTGAAAGTTGTTTTCTGTGCTTCTTACTCCAGATTTTGCGTGTCAACATATATTTACTTTCCGCCAATATGTTAAAATTGAAGATGTAATAAAATTTATAAACGTGGGAAAATATTTATATTTTGTTATCATCGCGTTCTTTCCTATGAAGTACAAGAGTAAAGTGTGCTTTAAAAGACTTCAAGGACAAAATGAGAGCATCTAAAAAATAATGAATTTTAATCAAAACCTTTAGAGCGAATTTTGAGAAAACCAGTACATCACTAAGGTACTAGTACATTTTGACCGATTTTGTTCAAAAGCTTAGTGTCACGTGATGGTACCTAACTTAAATATAAAATTTAAACTTTCTAGTTCTTTTCGTTTTTGAGATATTATCTTCACTATCACACAGACTGAACATTTTGCGGGACCCACCTTTTTTGGACTTAAAGGATCTCAAAACTTGTATTTCCATTAAAATCATCCAATTTTTTTGACATGAATCCAATACTTTCTCTATAGTCTATATAAACCTATATACTGGTATATTACATATATAAGTAAGAGAAAGTAAAAAGTCAATTTTTAATCCCGTACCGCCTTCAATGTAACTAAGCCAAATCGATTTTAAATTTAAATTTTAGTCTCAAAAACCCTAAGCTTCAATCCATTACTATTAATATTTAAGCTTTGCTCGTACCCTTCGGGCTTTGAGCTACAATTGTTATATATTTTAACAAATTTTATTCTTCTTCCCTATCGATCCTCTTGATCATCTCCACCGTCTCCCTATTTATCAGCTCCTCCAATCTTCTCCACCATCCTCTTATCTTCTTTCCTATTTCTCTTTGGAAGTCTCTGCATTCTTCTGCATGCTCCGCCGTCTCCCTCTTTCTTTAGCAGCCCTTGCATGTTTTTCCTCCAGTCCTCTTCAAATGCTTCCGCATCTCGCTCTAGCCCACAACTTCTTCATTCCATCTTGTGTCTTGCCAATATCGTTCCCTTAGTATTTCTTTGTAATATGGGCAGTATCAGGAGTTGTCGATCTTCTCTATAGTTCCCTCCATTTCCGTCCTCATCATTTCCACCCTCTCCGGTTCCTCTTCCCAGTTCATGTTCCATCCTAGTCCCTCTATTCTTCTCCTCATTTCCTCTCCCCATTGCGTTTCGTTTCTGTTTTCCACTCTTCTCTTAGGCACTCCCTCGGTATCCTCTCCTCATCCATCTTCAGTATTCTGTTCACATACTTAAGTGTTTTCTTCAACGCCCATTTTTATTCTCCCCATTTCCATCCTCAATATATATTTTGATGTCGTTCTAAGTACCCCCATGATCATCTTCATGCACTCTTTCGATGTCTTTCTTCTCTTTCCATCCATCCCCACAGCTCCGAGCCGTAATCTTCTTCTTTTTATTAGCCTCCATAATTTTCTTGTAATTGTTTTCCCTTTCCTTATTTGCTCTTTTACATGTTCCGTTCTCGAGTTTCCCACCGTGAACGTCACTCCCAGGTATTTAAACTTCTTCTTCTCTTCTATTTGGCTTCCTTTGAAGTAGAACTTTTCTTGTCTTCTCCTTCCTTTCTTGAAAATCATGATTTTAGATTTCTCTACATTTACTGTTATTTTGTTATTCTTGCAGTATTTTTCTAGCTCCTTCAACTTTCTTAGTCCGTTTTCTTCTTCCGCTTCTATCGTCACATCACCATTCAGAATACTTTTCTCCATTACTGTTAATATTGTAATTTTATGAATGGCTAAATACATATTTTTTGATTAAAGCAATTTTTTGAAATGAGAGTTTCATTTCCCTTTTTCCGCCATATTTAGCGTTTGTATTTTATAGATAATTGAGAAAATCTAACGAATTTGTTTATATTTTTTTAAGTTTTTTTTAATTAAAGATATGATTTTCAAAGGAAATTAAAAAATAAAAGATAAAATGCAGGAGGAAAAACATTGAAAATATTATTTTAATAGATTGAAATGATAAGTTTAGATTTAGAACCCTCTAGGATTAAAATTATACATTCGCTATTATATAATATATTCTAAGCGTCTTAGGACAAAATTTAATTTAGTTTCATATGGTGGAGATTAGTTCAGGTAGTGTGAACTCATATCCTAGTTAAAGGAGGTTAATCCAGATTACTCATCTACTAATAAATAAACAACAAGTAGAGTTAAATCTAATAAAAAATAGCTTATCTACTCACTCACTCTATTTAAAGCTGTTCTGATTAAATATGTACGTCAAGTCTTTCGAAATCTCATATGACGTCCTGAAAAAAAAGAAGAAATTCGTTAATCGTTTAGTAAAATATCCTCAAAAATTAAAATTCTCAAATTAGTTTACAGAAAAGTAAAATAATAGCGGAGTGTTGGAAATTTTTATAATTAAATTATAGAGGACATTATGGAGAGTTCAGGAAAAATACTTGGGTCTTTAAATTGCCATAAGGGAAAGCTCCGAAATTCCTGAAAATGAATTTTCCCTTAGAAAAGCATTGGGTTCTATCTCTCGCCTTATGAAATCAATTAATTTTAATTATTAATTAATTAATTAAATCTCTTAAATTAAAAATGATAAAAATTGTTATATAATTTAATTTTTACTTTTGATATTTATAAAAGAAATATGAAATAAAAACTGTTAAAATAAATTAATTGATATTTATAAACTTATTTTAACAAATACAAAGATCCCAGACAGCTTGGAATATTGCAGAAATATTGCGAATCTTGCAAAATATTGGCAATATTGCAGCGGCATTATTTCAGGCTAGGAATTTTACAGCTACATTGCAGCAATATTGTTGCAATATTCCTATGTCCTTCCTTTTTGTTTTTTTTTTTTGTTTTTTTTTTAAAAAACATTCACACTTTTTTCTCATTCACACTCACACTCACACACACATTCACACAGTCTTTTCGGCAACTTAGGCCATTTAAGACTTTAGACGATAACCGTTATTGATAAATATACATATAGGGGTCCAGGCTTTTTATTTAAGTCATTTGGTATCCAATTGGCTTAAATAAAATCATCGGACTGCCTGGGGTCCGAACCCGCGACGTTTGTATACGAGGTTAGCACGCAACCTCTACGCCATGCCCCGAGGCTTCCTTCCTTTTTGGAACATTGCAGTAATATTGCTGTAATGTTACTGTTTGAGCTGCAATGTTGCTGCAATATTGTCAATATTGAGCAAGATTGGCAATATTACTGCGACATTACTGTAATATTCCAAGCTGTCTGGGATGTGAAGTTTTTTAATTGAAAGTTTCTCAATGCTTGTTGTAATTAGATGGCTTTTCAAAAAAAACAAAACAAAACAATGATTTTAAATGATTTAAAAAAATTTAGACCCTCCCCTGAAAAAAACAAGGTTTCAAGGCGACTGATTTAAGAAAATTTTTTTTTTTTTATTTGAGGGAAAAGCCTTAAATTATGGCATAAAAACACTCAATAGCCTGCAAAAAAAAACATTCCCCGTTTATTTCCCCTGGTGCATCGTGCACGCGGACACGCACCAAACCCAATAACCGGTATTTGGCTCAAGAGCCAACAGCCTGGTTTCAATTTTGGGAGTGAGAGGCCCTTCACCTCTACTCCCCAAAAATCAGACCCACTTGGGACTGGTCAGATCACTTCTTTTTTCCTTTAAGGAAAAAAAAAGAAAATCTAAATTATATGACAATTTTTATAATTTTTCATTTGAATGATTTAATTATTATACTGTATATAAATAATTAATTGGCGTTGATTTTCATAAAAAGAGAACCCACTGCTTTCCAATGGGTGAAATTTTGGATTTTCAGGAATCCTTTGAGCCTTCCCTTTTGGATAATACGGGACACGAGTCCCGTATTTTTTCCTGTACTCTCCTTAACGTCCTAGACAGGGAAATTTCATTTTAAGAGGGTCAAACAGAGCGTGACAAACAACCAGACGGACCCTATATGTATAGACTAGCTGCACCGTTCGACTTTAGCGGGCTTCGTGCATAGAATTCTAATTAATTTTTGTGTCTCTGTGGAAACTTAACCTTGGAACGTGAATCTCTGCTCCAAGGATTTGTTAATAAAAAAAAAATTCACTTATTTCAAATTACAAAAATTCGATTAATTTTTTCAGCCAATTTATAATAAATGAAAAAAGAAAATTAATTGAAGAAAAAAAGTTAATCTACAGTAAATATAACTGTGCAGATTATAAAAGATGTTAAGAACACAAAGTTTAAACTTCAAATTGATTTTTTTTTTTTTTATATTCTGTCTTTACATTTATCATCAGGCAGCAAAAAAGGAGTAATTTTCCATTTGAATATAAAAGAAGAGTAAACATTAATTTATTCGGAATAATTTTTTATATCAATGTGGATTTTGTAAAAAAAAAAAAAAAAAAATCTCTGTTAAATGATTTGAAATAATTTTTTTTTATCATTTAAATAAGGAAATGGTTTCTTCGAGTGTACTTAATAGAATTAACATTTATTCTAATTCCCTTCCTAAATACAACCCTTAGCAATTGCATTAGGTCCCCCCCCCTTGACTAATTGAATCAGAAAGGGATGCTTTGTTAGCCATTGAATCCGACATTTATCATATCTGAGCAGTTATCGCAAACTAAGCCCTATTTGTTGGTATTTGATCTCCTCCCTCATTTAATTCCTTCAAAAAAAAGACCAATTTATTTTTAATAACCAAATAAAATCTGTTGAATTTGCCGAATTCCATGAATATAATTTGATCGTTAGATTTTAAATACAAGCAATTAAATTGAATAGGTTAAAGTATATTTAATAAAACTTTAGTATTGATTAGATTTATGTAAGGTGTCGGGCAGGAGCAAAGTCAATCTGCTTATCAATCAGAGCGCGCCTTAAAGAAGGTCATTACTATGCCAATTAAATCGAGAAATGACGTCATAGTGTAAAATGAAAAAATTTTGAAACATTCTTTGAAATGTTATATTCTTTAATTCAATACTAACGCAATTTTTGAGTAGGCTCAAAATTCTCCCATTGAAAAGTTATGGGTTTATTGAACAATCAAATCTAATTAATTAATTGTAATAATAAAATAATTAAATCTGCTAAATGAAAAATTATAAAAATTGTTAATTAATTAATTTTTTTTTTTTTAATTATATCAATAATAGAAATATCTGTTATATAAGCCTAAAATTCGTGTCTGTCTTTCCTGGATATCTCTCTTCACAGCCTGTAGGAACTTTGAAACGAACTGTTAATTCAAATCATGATAGGAAAGTCCGCGCTGGGTAGACAATGAACGAGAGCAAAGGGATCAGTGAACGAGAACAGGGGAAACAAAAGAACGAGTGAACGAGTTTGGTTGGTATTGAATGAGTTATAGTGAACGAATGATCGAATGAGATATCAAAAGAGCGAGCAAACGAGAACTAGTAGACAATGAGTGAACGAGAACCAGGGAACGAAAGAATGAGTGAACGATTTTGGTCGGTAGTGAAAGAGATATGGTGAACAAATGATCGAATGAGTGAACAAAAAAACGAGCAAACGAGAACTAGTATAAAATGAATGAAAACAAAGGGACCAGTGAACGAGAACCGGGGAAACAAAAGAACGAGCAAACGAGAACTAATGAGCGAGTGTGTGAACGAGAACTATTAAACAAGAGAAAGAGTATTCGGCTGAATGATAACTATTTAACTACAAAACGTGAACAAGTGAGCAAGAGCGACTGGACGAAATACGAGAACTAGTGAACGATATTTAGCGAACGAGTGACTTAGTGAACTGGCGATATGGCTAGTTTATACTTTTTTGCTGGCTATATAATTTAATTTTTTTTTTTTATTGAATAATTTTTTACGATAGGCCTACCTATATTTATATAGGCCTATATTTGGTATCAATACATTTTGAGGCTAATTGGAAAATCAATATATAGGCTACATGATGTATTTGAAAATAAAAATAATCCATTTCTACACTGGGGGATCAGGGGTCATCTAGCCCTTTTCATTAGGAACTTTTTATCTGGTAGAAGCTTTCAGGTGAGGATTGGCAACACGTTGTCAAATATGCGCTCTCAAGAAAACGGCATCCCACAGGGATCAGTTCTCAGCTGTACCCTTTTTTCAATTGCTCTTGATGGTATCTGCAGTGTTATTAGGGAACCAGTTCAATTTTCCTTATTTGTCGATGACCTTGCTATATATTTGAAGTCCAAAAGCTTAGATTACTTGAGGTCCCGGTTACAAACCTGCATTGATTGTATTTTCAGATGGGCAACGGAGAATGGCTTTACTATTTCGAATCAGAAGACGTTTTGTATGCATTTTTCGAGGCTAAGAACACCTTCAAATGATCCTCATCTTGCTCTGAATGGAAGATTGTTGGACTACAGGAGCAGTGCTAAGTTTCTGGGATTGGTATTTGATAGTAAGTTGGATTGGAAGGAGCATATCAATCAATTGAGGGTTAGGTGTCTCAGATCTTTGAATTTATTGAAGGTACTGTCAAATTCGTCCTGGGGAGCTGATTCTACATCATTACTTCGTGTGTATCGGGCGATTGTCAGGAGCAAAATTGACTTTGGTTCCCCGGTTTATGGGTCTGCGAGGGAAACTGTCCTTAGGAGGCTGGATGGTGTTCACAATATGGGCATCCGTTTGGCTCTCGGGGCTTTTAGAACGAGCCCGGTTATTAGTCTTCTGGCAGAGTCGGGTGAGCCTCCCTTAAGGGTAAGGAGGTGGATATTATCCCTAAGTTACATTGCAAAAGTTAGGTCACTGCCCATGCACCCTGTGCACAGCGTTTTCTTTGGTCATTCGAACCATTCTAAATTTGCGAATCGGCCGTGTGCTACCAGGCCTTTAGCCGTAAGAATCCGAGAGAGTTGGTGCGATTTGGATGATGTATTCGGTCCACAGATTTCTGTGATTAATTTCCCTCGACCACCATGGCTTATGGCAAGGCCTAAATGCATATGGGCTCTTACTAGGTTTGATAAGCAGATGACCTCTGGTGCCGTTTATAGAGCCAGCATTGCTGAAATCGTGAGTAAGTTTCCAAATTTCCCGCAGGTCTACACTGACGGGTCTAAAATGGAGGATAGGATTGGTTGCGCTGTCAAGATGAATGACATTCGGATTTATTTCAGGCTTTCTCCTAGCACTAGCATTTATAATGCCGAGCTGAAGGCCCTCGAGGTTGCTTTGATCACCGTTGGGAATGAGAGAGTATCGGGTGCTCTTGTGTTTTCCGACTCTTTAAGTGCGTTGAAGTCAATTGAGAGCATGTATACTTTCCATCCCTTAGTTCAGAAAGTTCAAGTGTTGTACCATGATCTCGTGTGTAGTGGAAAAAAGGTGGTCTTCGTTTGGGTGCCTGGTCATAGGGGCATTCCAGGCAACGAGGAGGTTGATTTTCTGGCAAAGAAGGGGGCCAGCAAGGACAGTATAGATTTCCAGGAGGTCACTTGCGAAGATAACAAGATAGTTTTGAAGAACCTGATACTGAGTAAGTGGAGTACTGAATGGGGGAATGTTGAGAACAATGCTTTGAGAAGTATAAAACCTGTTATAGGTCCAGTTAGGAAATTCGATTTAACTCGTAAAAAGCAGACTCTCATAACGAGGCTAAGAATCGGCCATTGTTTCTTCACGCATGGACATATTATGAATAGAGAGGACCCTCCATGGTGCCTTAGATGCGACGTGAAAATTACAGTCTCTCATGTTTTGAAGGAGTGCCCACTCTATCACCAGACGAGGATTGATTGTAATTTGAGTGACGTTGATTTTCGAGATTTATTGACTAATGAAGGGAATTTTGACAATCTATTTAGTTACTTGGATAGCATTGGACTGTATCATAGAATCTGACAATACCTTTCCTTTATTCGTGTTATGCGGCTAGTTCTGCTTTGTCTACGAAGTTACTTCTTATTTATTTATTAAGTTGTTTTTTGTTTATCTATTTTTTTGTTATATAGTTTATTTATCGGTTTGATTTGTTATATTGTTTGTTGGTTTATTTATTTATTAAGTTGTTTTTGTTTATCTATTTATTTGTTATATAGTTTATTTATCGGTTTGGTTTGTTATATTGTTTGTTAGTTTATTCATCTATTTATTAAGTTGTTTTTTGTTTATTTATTTATTTGTTATGTAGTTTATTTATTAATTTATTTAAGATGGTTGCAAAATGTATATATTTATCTTGTTATTGTCTTTGGTTCTCGATCTTGGGCTAAAGGGGGTTTTTGTGGCGCGTGTGGCCTTTGTTGTCGAAGCGCCTTACACCAGTAATAATAATAATAATAATCCATTTCTACAAATAAGTTCAATTTTATTTATATGTCGTTCTATATAATAAATCCTTTGGACAAAAAATAAGTGTCCAATTTATTTTGAAAAGCATAATATAGTGATCAAATTGTTTTATACTTGTGGGTGTGTGTGTGTGTGTAAATGATAAAAGCCTAGAGGTTTGATGAATTCAAATTAAATTTTATATAGGCCTAAAAGCTTTTAGAAATAGAAAAAGAAATTCTGTCATCTATATGTTCTAGAAATATCTGTATTATAATATAATTAAAATTTTAGATGAAATGTTTATAGCGTATTTTCAACGTAATAATTAGCATATATCACGTGAGGGTCATAAGGTTAATTGCCTGTTTGTTAGTTCAGACGTGTGAATGAATTCAAAAGCAAATGATTGCCGAAAGGCGAAATATTTTTATAACGCGTCCAATTAATTCCAAAACATTAATTTTGGAGTTTAATATAACGAATTTTATTTTATTTTAAGAATTTATCTTGAAAAATAAAAAAAAATTCCATTTGTTTCAGGATCATGTGACAGTCCACTTGGGATGGAATCGTTTGAGATTCCTGACTCGGCTATCACAGCAAGTAGTTCCTATGTTCCGAATGTGGGGCCACATAATGGAAGGTGAGTTATAATTAGATTAATCACATTAAAGATCTATAATCATTTACTGTATTTTTTGAGAGTTCAAAATATTTATGAAAAAAATTAGGAGATTATTAAGAAGATGCTTGTTGAGAGTAAGTTTTGTGGAAGATTTGGAATGGCTTAAATAAAATCATCGGACTGCCTGGGATCAGAACCCGTGACCCTTGGTATAGAAGGCCAACACGCTAACCCCTACACCAAGCAATTATTGTAATTAATTGACTTTGATTTTCCATAAGAGATTAGAACCCAATGCTTTCTTAAAGGAAAATTTTGGATTTTTGTAATCTTTTTCCCTAGATTCCTTCATAACGTCCATATTTTGAAATTCCCTTGATTAATCAGCGGTAGACAGACAATACCAATATTATTATTAATATACAGGGTGTTTTAAAAAGGACTTTACAAATATCAAGATTCATACAAATTGATTCAGAGAACCTACAAATTATGTCAATTTGTAGTGAAACTCTTCAAGTTTTTACAAATGTGGATTTTATACCTGGATAATCGTTAATAGGTAAAATTATTTCATTTATTGACCCACTAGGCTGACGTTTCGGTCTTGGTCAAGACCATCCTCAAAGCTATAAAAAAATATATATATATATTATGTTGTTATAGCTCTGAGGATGGTCTTGACCAAGACCGAAACGTTAACCTAGTGGGTCAATAAATGAAATAATTTTAGCTGCTATTCTTTTATATACCTATCTTCAAGTTTTGACTCGTATAATTCGCTAGTGCCGAATCGCACTATCGTCAGATGCGCTAAAAATGGCTGCCTTCTCTGGACCCGAGCTGTGTGTCTTGGTTTGAAGAATAAAGTCATATTTAAAGAAGCTATAAAGCTGCACATACCATCGGTAGACAATTTCTTCCCAAACTCTTTAGTTTAATGTAAAAAAAATTAAAAGTGTTTCGAATTAAAAAACACTAAAACTAGTTCTGGAACTTCTCTGAATAAATTTATAGACTTTGATTCTTCAAACTAAAACACACACCTAGCACTCTAGCGAACTATGCGAGTTAAGACTTGGAGAGTTTCTGGGTTAGTATACTAACACTTCTGAATAACAGGAATGAAAGTTAGAAGAAAAATGCAGCCAGAATTTTTTTCTTTAAATATATATTTCAACAGCTAGCTGACGTTTCGGCTTTGGTTAAAGCCATCCTCGGAGCTGCTGAAATAGCTGTTGAAATATATATTTAAAGAAAAAATTCTGGCTGCATTTTTCTTCTAACTTTCATTCCTGTTACAAATTCTACCAGCCATAAAATACCCTTATACTAACCTCTGAATAAATTTATATGAATTTTCAAAGTCCTTTTTAAAACACCTCATATATAGATGAAGAAGAGAATTTCTTACCCCTTTAAAATGTTTAATCCCGAATTTTTTAGTGTTAGAGAGTGTATCAAGAGAGCGACTATAATCCCCTTCCTCTTTTTTAATAAAGTTTCAAAATCAATTATTAATTTGTAATGTACAATAAAGAATACGAGATTGTAATCTCGTTTTGTGAAAACAATTTCAGATCATAGAATAAGAATTAATTAATTTTTAATGGGTTAGAGTTATTGATGTAGAAGAAGAATAGGCCTAGCTATTATGCATATCAAAAGAGGGTGGGCGTTGGGGGGGTAGAGGTATCTTTCTAATCTGGGCTCGAAAATGCCCTGAAATATTTAACGTACTCATTTCACACGCGCCGAATGAATGAACAAGACTAAATGAAATAAATAAAACAAATAGCTGTGGAGGTGCTGGGATTAAATTTGCAAAGGTGAAAAAGGAAGGGAAAAATTTAGTTTTATTTGAATTGAAACGGGAGATAGATTCAGCAATTGGAGGGATATGAGACTATGGATCGAAGAGAAAAATTAAACTTATATTTTTTAATCACCTTACCCCGTAAAAAATCTTACGAAAGGCTGCATTCATCCACCCACCCCCGTAAAATGTCACGCGGTTAAGCTAGTGAAGGGATTATTAGAGTAAAGGTTTCACAGAGTTAGAAAAAGGCGTCTGTGAATGCAATTAGACTCAAAACATTTACATGCAGTTGAGCTAGTGAGGGAATTATTTGAGAAGTCCAGCAAATGTTTCAGGGAACAAGAAAAAGGCGGCTGTCGATGCAGCTAGACTCAACACATTTATTAGAAGTTCAGTAAACATACAGAATAAGAAAAAAGCTGCTGCCGACTAAACTAGACTCAACACATTTATATGCAGTTAAGCTAGTGAAGAAATTCCTTGAATAGAAGTTCAGTAAATGTCATAGAGAATAAAAAAAGGCCGCTGCCGACTAAACTAGACTCAATACATTTATGGGCAGTGAGTTAGTGAGATAATTCTTTGAATAGATGTCCAGTAAACGTCAAAGAGAATGAAAAAAGGCTGCTGCCGACTCAACACATTTATTATAAGTTCGGTAAACATTATACAGAAGAAGAAAAAGGCTGCTGCCGACTAAACTAGACTCAACACATTTATGGGCAGTTGAGTTAATGAGGGAATTCTTTGAATAGAAGTTCAGCAAACGTTTCAGAGAATAAGAAAAAGTCTGCCGTCGTCTCAACTAGACTGAACACATTTATATGCATTTGAACTAGTGAAAAGATTCTTTGAACGTTTAACAGAATAAAAAAAACAACTTGTAACTAGACTCAACATATTTATACTCCGAATAATAGTAAATAAATATTTTTATTTTCAAATTCAATAAATGATCTTATTTAAATATTATTTAGCAAAACATTTCTAATGGTAAATATTAATTTTGCATAAAAGTTTCACTTCTCTAGTGTTTAGTATGAATAAAAAGTGTTTTTTTAAATATATATGAATTCAGGGTTGTAGTTTGCTCGAATAAATTTGCGAGCCCTTATAGTTGAGTATGTGGAGGTTTTGAGAGCACTTTGAGCTTCTCAAAATCTACGAGTACTAAAATTAGGCAAACTAAAGAAGTCACAGGATTACGACATTAGATGTTCATAAATCAAAGTTTATTGTATCATTAGTTTATCATCTGGAGGTGGTGGGTTTATTTAGAGGAGTCGTTTTCGACTTCTCCTGGGGGCAATTCGCTCGATCCGACATGGACCAGCCAGATAGGCTGCGCTAGTTCATCCACCCCCCCCCTCCCTCCTGCCCCTCCGTTCCAAGCCAGTCTCATCAACTAATTATAATGATTTTATCATTAAAAAGTTGCCAACTAACTTTTAAGTGCATGTGCTGGCTGTTGAAAAGCGTATACAACTTTAGATTTATTTTTATTTTTTTAAAGCAAAGCGCAGCTGTTATTTAGAATTTTAAAATGACAAAACAAAAAAAAAAAACAAAAAAAAAATAGAGAATAAATTTAACATAAAACTATTTTATTTACAATTCTATAAGGAAAGATCTTTTTATAAAAGGCTACATTAAATTTTTTTTTTTTTTTTATTCATAACGCATTTTTTATATTAAAAAAATATATAAGTGATGTTTTCTTTTGTATATATGTGAGATTATGAAAAAAAAATTATTGAAAGCAGCGAGAAGACTACACCGATAGTTTGGAGTAAAAGCTACCAATTATTTAGAGAAGTGTAAACAATCGCTGTGGTTAAGCGATGCCAAACGCGGTGAAACCTCGGGTCGCTGACCCCAAAGAATCAGCATTTAGAACGTATCCCAGTAGTCATCGATATATGAAATTTGGAATCCCTAAATAGCTCCAGTAGCCGAAAGGGAAAATTTTTTAGAAAAAAATGAAATTTTTGAAAATTAAAAAAAAAGCTATAGTCCTAAAATTTATTTAAAAAAAAAAAATATATTAGATTTTAGATTTTAGAAAATTAGAAACAATATCAGCAATATCATTATTAACTATTTAAATAAAAACAAAAATTCTAAGACAAAAATTAACCCCATAAATACAATCATTAAACAAACAAAACATTTTAAAAAACAAAATGATCATGTTATTTTTCTAGAATCTGATAAATCTAACAAAAGTGTAGCACTAAACAAATCAGATTATATCTCAAAAATGGAAGAATTACTGAAAGATGAAAAGTCGTATAAAACAATAACTAAAAACCCATTGAATAAATTACAGAGTTCCATCAATACTTATGTTGACAAATTATCAAGGAGTGGGCAGATTGATAAAAAATTTGCATGTAACTTAAAATCAACCTACAAATCTCTGCCACAGATCTATGGTTTGATTAAATTGCACAAACCACCACCATATCCTCTTAGGCCCGTTGTCTCATGTGTTGATAGTCCGCTAGAGAAATTAAGTGACTTATTTGCAAAAATTCTGAAACATATAATTAGGCAGGACTGGAGAGTCAAAAATTCATACGATGCGGTTGAAAAAATAAAATCCACCACTATAGACAATGACGAAATTCTTGTCAGTTTTGACATAGTCAACCTTTTCCCGTGTTTGCCTAGAGATATAATAAAGGGCATTGTTGTCAATAATTGGCAAAAAATAAAAAACTGGACATCAATAGAAGAAAGTCATTTCATCGAGGGGATCAATTTAATTCTAAACAACAACTTTTTCATGTTTCAAAATCAATATTATGAACAAAGAAATGGTTTGCCTGCTGGTTCAAAAATATCCCCTATACTTTCGGATTTAGTTTTAGACGACATATATGAAAAAATCATTCTAAAATTAGATTATAAGATATATTATCAATACGTTGATGACTCAATTTGTATTCTAAAAGAAATTAATGCAAATAAAATGCTGGAAGCACTAAACTCCTACCACTCTGATATAGTTTTTACCATAGAAAAAGAAAATAATGGCGTAATAAACTTTCTAGACATCAAAATTATAAGAGACCATGGTCATCTCAAAACAGATTTATTTGTAAAAGAGTCAAAAAGTAATAGAATGATTAACTACAAATCGGCACAACCATTACATCAAAAATTAAATATAATAAAAAATGAAATAGCGAGAATTCATAACCTATGCCATGATGAGTACATACAGCCTAACATAGATATCTTAATAAAAAAATGTCAACAAAATGATTATCCAAAAAATTTAATACTCAAAACAATAAATGATTACAACAATCGTCAACACATGACGGTAAATACTAACAAAACAATAGAACGGCATCAACAACACTCAACGTACGGATCTATCTCCTTTGTTCCGACACTAACCGAAAGGATAACCAAAGAGCTTAAAAAGGATCAGATAATAATGGGCATAAAAACAAAAAAGGCTCTCCGTCCATTGTTTTCAAACAAATGTTTAAAAAAACTTAATGAACAAAAACACATCGTCTATGAATTAGAGTGCAAGAAATGTAAGGAGCTACATCAACCTTACTTATATATAGGTGAATCAAAAAGGCCTCTCAAAGTTCGACTAAAAGAACATTTCGCCTCTGTTAACCACCAACGCATGACTACCGCGCTCTCTATTCATTGTATAGACCACAAGCACGAGATGGATTACGAGGGCGTAAAAATCTTATGTAATGAAACTATTGATGAAAAACGTAAATTTAAAGAAGCAGCCCATATTTTAACAAAAAAGACAAACACTATAAATTTCAAGAGTGATAGTGAAAATCTTTCAGATGCCTACACAGCCATTCTCCATGCAATTTAAATAAATAAAATTTAAATCTAAAAAATGTCTATTTAGCAAATGAAAATTCTCAAGTGTAAATATTGTATATTTATTTAAAATAATTTCTTTGATTTGAATGAAAAGTGTATTAAAATAAACAAACATTCTTCATCCTATAAATAAATTCCTTTTATAATTTATAAAAATAAAAATAAAATTCTATTTAAATTTATGACCAGTAGATGTCAGCTAAACCCATCTATCTATAATTGTACTATAACTAAATTTATTATTCATGGTTGAAACCTCGTTCCGTATGTATGTGATAGGCGAAACCTGTATTGTTAAGGCGAAGGATCTAGCTAGTGCAAATTTCTCACCTTTAAGGTAAAAAAATAATTTCGACAAGACTTTTTATGATAAATTTTAATTTATAACTAATTCACTTTGCATTATCTAGATCCAGAGCTCACTGATGAAGGCACGCAGCACAGCGGCCGAAACCCTGGAGGTCTGAGGTTTTTTACAATAACGTTTGGAGAATAAATATAATTATTTTAAAAATAATATATTGAAATTTCATTCTCAAATAATTCGGACTGAATTGACCTTTACTCCTTCAACTAAATATTCTACAGTCCTGGTGAGTCAATTATTAAAAAAAATATATATATATATATATATATAATTTGAATTTGAATATAAGAATAATTGTGGAATGAAGATAATGTCCGTCCGGTTGTCTGAAAATTATTTTTGTCTCAAAATCCTTCTAACTTCAAGAGGAATTCATTTTTGAAGTTGTAATTTTTCCCATAAAAAATGTGTAAGGAAACATTGTATTCTTTGCGTAACTGTTTGACCAACTTCTTTTGAGGATTTGCACCCTTATAGAGGATGTTATACAGAGTACAGGAAAAGCAAAATTTAGACGTTTGATCAAGAGGAGGGTCCACCACTAGTTGAGGGGGTATATAGGGGGAGGAGAGGGCGAAGTCTCTCTGGCTGGAGGCTAATAATAATGAATAATCTATCTATATATAATTCGCTAATGCCCTTCTTTCACGCTCTATTTAGGCACCTTCCGGTTAGAATTTTGAAATGAAATTTTATATGCATAAAGAGGACCTTATCGGGATTACAGGAAAATTATTTTCATCCCGAAACTCCTATAACTTTTTGAGTTATTAATTCCTAAAGTTACGATTTCTCCCATAGGAAATGTATAGAGAAATATTTATGTATTCTTTTATTTGTGTATTCCATGAATGTAAACAAATCCTCAAGCAAGCACTGGATTGAAATGTAATAATAATAATTTTCTTTTCATAATTAAGAAGAAAAGGCGGGCCCGAGCCAGTGGGCGGGGGGTCCAGGGGGTGAAACCTCCCGGCTAGGCGCGAAGCGGCTAGTTACTACTAAACGGGCTAGCAATGCTTGAATCTTTAAAAAGTAGCCTAAATTAAAAATAAATCCAAATAGATATTAATTAAATTATTCATATCTCGTTAAAGGGCTCCAAAATGAAACAAATATAGCGACAAGTTTCTGATGCATTTATTTCCTTCCAATCCATCCAATATAATACAATAATCGTCGGAATTGATTCTTAAATTGAATTTCGTCTAAAACAGTCATAAATAAATCAACACGTTTTATAACAACTCCAACTTTTGTGACTTCTTTATAATAAAATAATATTTTCAAGTAAAGGACTATAATTTTCAATTCAGTTTTTGTCATCTTACAACTATGAATTTTTCATTACGAAATCGAATATGAGAAAAGTTCAAATGTCTGGTCAATTTCATGGTAATTTACGGATATATTTTATGAGTATAATAAATATTCTAGAGAATTATTTTCTGAAAACTCACAAGGTTTGATGTGCGTCCAGTCACACCACCGGACTTTTTTCTTTGAATTGAAATATACATTAAAAACTTAATTCTTAATTTTTTAATTAGTTAAGCTTTGTCTTTTCTTTTCTTCTTTTTTTTATCTCCTTTTATTAACAGAGACGTTTTCTCTCTTAATTCTCCCTACTAAAATTTAATATATGAATGCAGCTGTTGCCCTCTGATCGTGACTTTCTTCGTTCACTGCTCTATAACCTCCCCTCATTTAAAAAAAAAAATCCAATATTTATCATCTTTGAAGAAATATAAAATTCATTCACTAACTTTTTAAAAACTTTTATAAAAAAATAATTCATTTCAAAAAGATAATAATAAGTGATTTAATCAATTAAATTAATGACAGGATTAGCGTACCACATAATAGTAAATAAATCCATTATCAATGCTTTGATTATAGTAACAAGACGCACAGTCAGCCTTAGTAAGAGGCGCTTCCACCTCTGGCCCACCTGCGGCGGACCCTGGCCTTGCATTAATCAAGTGACGTTAAGTTTCAGACAATTAAAATTTATTTGGTTTTATATTTTTTTTAATTTAATAAATGATAATCAAAAATTAATTAAATATATAAGAAATTTTATTATTTTTAATTTGAGAGATTTAATTATTATAATTAATTATAGGATTTAATTTTTCAAAATTAATTATGAAACCCCCATTGCTTTCCAATGGGAAAATCCTGTAATTTTTTGAGCCTTCCCTTTTGAGAATGTGGGAATTTTTCCTGTACTCTCCATAAGATTACAAAATTTTGTATAGATAGCTCTATAATTAAATTATGAATGTGAATTGTATAAACAGTTAAAAAAAAAAAAAAATTTGATTTGCCTATCGCTTATTTTCTAATTTAATTAATCTCGAGAAGATAAAGAGCTAATATAATTTTCACTTGGTAATTCCAAAGTTTTAATACTTTACCTTCACTAATACATTAATAAAAGGGAAAAACTTTCTAAATGAATTAGTGAAAAGTTTAGGGAAATAGTGAAATTGTCTAACAATTCAAATTCCGTGTTTTCACTCAACTACTTAAAAAAAAGAAGATAATAATCTTATAAAACAATTTCTTCATCAAAGTTTATTTTTATATTGTTATAATATGTATGCAATAGCAAAAACACAATTTAAATGGTACAGCTTATGTTATGCAAGAAAAAAAGATTTGGGCATTTTTTTGAAATACCCAAGTCTTTTGTCGAAGAAAAAAATGTATTTTAAAGTATCTTAATCAATTTTTCAAACAATACATATTTAATGATATTTATTCACTCCCTCATTTTATTTAAATTATCATAGTATTTGTTAAAATAATATTAATTTATGTATTTAATCTATTTTATTCTAAGATAATCAAAATAAAAAAAAAATTAAATTATATAACAATTTTTATTATTATTCATTTGAGGGATTTAATTATTATAATTAATTGGCTTTGATTTTTAATTAAGTCGAGATAGAACCCAATATTTTCCTATGGGAAAATTCTGAATATTAAAGAATTTTTTTGAGACGCCCCATTTGAGCATTTTAGAACTTTTCCTGGACTCTATAAAAGTTACGAATTCCAACGGGAAGCTGGTTAAACAGAGCCTGAGAGACAAAGAGGCGGACACTCCGTTATGATTATACTGTTACAGTACCACTATATAGAAGAAAAATAGAGGGCTCGCTGGTGTAGTGAGCTAGGGTGTCAGCTTCTGCAAAGAAGATCCCTGTTCAAATCCTTGGCGTGCGGATTTTTCATTAAATAAAAATATTTATTTAATGTAAACAAATCCTCAAGCAAGCCCTGGATTGGAATATAGGATCTTTCCACAATAGCCCTCAGGCAACTCTACGAGGAGAGGGAGTTGCTGTGACATCCCGTCCTGTGGAAGGGACGTAAAGAAGGTTCCCTCTCAGTGATGCATTCTTCGAAGGAGTAGGCTACACGCCGGTGCTGAGGGAGTCCCTCCTCAAACCAGGACATCCTCCATAGCATAGAAGAGGTTGGATAAAAAGGAGCCGGTTGGAACCAGAAATAAGGATTAGTTCACTAGCTAGAGACGAAAGCAGGAGGAGGGCTAGAGATAGGAAATGATGTAACTTCACGGGGTGCCGGTAGATGGCTACGGCCAGAGGCCGGTTGGGTTTGAGGTGTGTCTCCGTACACGAAAGCACCTCGGGTAAATAAACGGGGATCCCGATAGGAATTTCAAATAATAATAAAAAAAAAAGAAGAAAAATGTGTAATACGTTTTTGTACAATATTCAAAAAATTCACTTTTTTCACCGATTAAAAAAAAATTAGACTAAGACCAACCATCCTCAGGGGCTTATTAAGGAGTTTGCCGCCTGTAGGCAAAACTTAATTCGCCTCCCCATCCCCTCCCTTTCCCCCCCCCATTACTGACCACAAGTTGTAGGATTTGTAACATATAGGAAGCTATTACTCCAGATTAAGAAAACTGAAAAAATTCAACAATAACAATACTTTTAATTATTTATGGGCTGTGCCCATACGTAAGTACATGACAAAGATAGTAACAATAAGAATAAAAATCTGGTGTGACTGACGCACAGCACACAACTTTCTCTTACCTTCGGTAATCGAAAGTTGTGCACTGTGCTTGTCACACCAGATTTTCGTGTCGACATGTATTTAGTTTCCGACAGTAGGGTACAATTGAATTCAAGATGTAAAATTTATAAGTATGGGAAAATATTTATATTTTGTTACCATGGCAACCATTTCTCCTATCCTTCCCTATGTAATACAAGAGTAAAGTGGTCTTCAGAAGATTTCAATTGCAAAATGAGAATATACATTTTCAAGAGAATCTAAAAAATAATTGATTTTTGAATTTAAAAAAAAATCGTTGGAGCAAATTTTGAGAAAATCAAAAAAAACTGAAAAAGTACATCAGTAAAGTACTAGTACTCTTTGGCCGATTTTGATTAAAAGCTTATTTTTCCGGTCCCGGGGGTGTTTAACTTAAATATAAAATTTCAACCTCATAGCTCAATTCCTTCATGCTTAAAATTGAACACACACACACACACTCACCCACACACACACCCACCCACACACCCACCCACACCCCACAGACAGACCATGTCGCGAAAACCACTTTTTGGATTCAGGGGACCTCAAAACGTGAAGATCCATCAAAATCTCGACATCGAATTTTTGACATGAATCCAATACTTTCTCTCTATATATATATTACATATATACATAGGTAAGAGAAAGTAAAAATAAAATAAAATTATTGATACTTAGATCAGCCGGCTATAACGCTTCGGTTGTCTAATATATTATTTAGACACGGGCCCTCCATTATTTGTAATGAAGATAACCGATCGAAATATGTATATATATAAATCGCTAACGACCGTCTCCGTTTGGGTAATTTACCGTAATTTCGAAACTAAATTTTATATGCTTAAAGAGGAACTTCTAGGGTTTACAGGAAAATTATTTTCGTCCTGAAATTTCTATAACTTTTTGAGTTACTCAAGTTACGATTTCTCCCATAGGAAATGTATGAGGAAATTTTTATGTATTCAATGAGTGTAAACAAATCCTCAAGCAGGCACTGGATTGGAATAATAATAATAATAATGCTTGGGATTGGTGACCCAGAGCAATCAGAGTGTGGAACGCCCCCCCCCGGTAGCCATCGGTACTATTGTATTTAAACTATTTAAATAAATTAATGACCTCTATAGCCGAAAAGGGTATAAAAAAAACTTCCTGTAGCCTACTCAGCTTAAGGGGTAATCAGGGCCTGACCTCAAATTCGTTCATTGGAAGCAAACAAATTTTACTGAATTTGTAAGTCGAAATTTATTTTTTACAAAAATAATTTTTTTTTGTATGTATATTTTCTTGAAGTCCTTTCCTCACAGGATTTCGGTTAACCCTTTTTTTTCCTTGTCCGAAAATCTCCAATCAGAACGTTGATTCAATCTTTTCGATTCCATTCAATCCCTTTGTTCCCTTCTTTTTTTCTCTTTCCTTCTAAAAACACCCGAGGCTTACTTTTTTTTCCATCCTTTGCAAATCTGACTCATTCCCTTTTGAGCCCTCGCGTTGTTCCCCTGACATAAAATGCCACTTCATCATTGTTCCTTCTGTACCGATTTTATTTTATTTACCCCCCCCCCGCACACTCAACGTGGATAACTCTTAGACATTTTTATTAGAGAATTCTACAGATGCTGCTTATAATGGTGGAGAGAGAGAGAGGGAAAAGTTTTTGGGTAGCTACCCTTTTTAAAACATAACAAAAGCAGCCCAGGCGCCTTTTGAAACTTTCTAATAAAGCAATTGTAATCAAAACTAAATTCACAAATTGTAGGGATTTTTTTTTTTTTTATTGAAACATTGGTTTTAATTCATTGTAACTTGAAAAAAGAGAGACATTGACATTTACCTTTTAATAAGATTTTTTTATTTATAAAAGCA
This sequence comes from Euborellia annulipes, assembly GCA_023213315.1. Classification (NCBI taxonomy): domain Eukaryota; kingdom Metazoa; phylum Arthropoda; class Insecta; order Dermaptera; family Anisolabididae; genus Euborellia; species Euborellia annulipes. The sequence continues at coordinate 103,108 of JAKCPI010003666.1, read as the reverse complement.
GAAAAAAAAAACTCTTGAGATAGCAATATAATTATTTTATTCCCTTTTTGGGTTTATATAAAAAAAAAGAAAAGTTTTTAAATTAGCGGGTTTTTTAAATTAATCTATTTCTCAAAAAAAAAAAAAAAATGGTGTGACACAGCACACAACTTTCTCTCACTTTCTGAAAGTTGTGTTCTGTGCGTGTCACACCAGATTTTTTTTATCGATTTAAATTTAATTTCCAGCAGCACATAATAGTTCAAGATGTGATTTTAAGAAAAATATTTATATTTTGTTACCAAGGCCTATGAAGTACAAGATTGAAGTGTACTTCAAACAATTTTAACTACAAAATAAGAATATATATTTTAAAGAGCCTCTAAAAAATAATTGATTTATTAATTAATGAGAAAATCGAAAAAAAACTGAAAAAGTACATCAGTAAAGTACTAGTACTCTTTAATCGATTTTAGTTAAAAGCATAATTTTTGCGTCTAATGAGGGTACTTAACTTAAATATAAAATTTCAACCCCGTAGCTTATTTCAAGCACAAACAAACAGACCACATTTCAGGAAACAAAACGTATATTTTCATCAAAATCAAAAAAATTTTATCAATACTTTCTTAAAATATATAGAAATATATTCAATTAAATTTTTTAACAATTTCTTGATGGTCGTTTTTTTTTTAATAAACAGACCTTTGGTTGATTAAAGGGATATTTATTTATTTATTTTTTTGAACGATAAAGCCTCTTTTAAGTAGGGAAGGGAGCTGGTCGATTTTTTTTTTATGATTCAAGTATTTTAGTGATTAATGATGAAAAATTCAATTCAAACTTTTTTTTTTTTTTAATGTCATCGTAATGAGTTTCATTGATTGATTATTTATAGAGTTGGAAAATTCTCTTTGAATTTTAATAAAGATTAGAGATTCTTCTTCTAATTGGAAATTATCGCTGGACAAAAAACAAAAAATATTCGGAGCTTGAGATTACAGAATAATTTCATTTATTTTGCAAACTTGCAGCGCCGCCCGCCTGCAGCGGACCATTGCCTTTTCTTAATTATGGGAAGAAAATTATCCAGTGACTGCTTGATGATTTGTTTACATTCATAGAAATACATGTTTCCTCATACTTTTCCTATGGGAGAAATCGTAACTTATAAACTCAAAAAGTTGTAGATAGTTTCAGGATGAAAATAATTTTCCTGTAAAGGCTAGTAGGTCCTCTTTAAGCATTTAAAATTTGGATTCGAAATTATGGTAAGTTGTCTAAATGGAGCGTGAAAAACAGACGGACGTTAGCGAATTATATATATATATATAGACAAATATTTCGACCGTTACAAATAATGGAAGGCCCTTGTTCAAAAGCGTTATGAAATATTTAAAAACTAAAGTGAGATGTGAGATGTGTGGTCCAATTTCAAATCTGCAATTTCAATTTTCAATCTCCGGATTATTAAATTAAAATTTAGAGAGCATGTAAAATGCATTTCATCAAAAGAAGGGCATATAAATAGATCTATCTATTAGATATTAAGAGAAAGTAAAAATAACCTCTAAATTTAACTTAGAATTACTCTATGATTAATGAAAACTTTTTTGAATACAAGAGAATATTCAAAAAAATTTCCAAGAAAAAGATTATAAATTATTAGCAGCGCCTCCACAGTGGACTTTGCCAGTGGAGCTTTACAGTCTTGGACTCCCCCCGAAGCGGACCCACCTTAATCATGGACAGTAATTTCTCAAATAATTCAAATAAATATCTGACTCATTAAGAAGTATAGAGATATCCATAACTTAAATAAAATTATCATTGTATTTGTTAAAAATTTATTCCTATAATGATTAAATAAGAAAAAAAAAGAAAATTTAATTATATAACAATTTTTATTATTTTTAATTTGAGAGATTTAATTAGTATAATTAATTAGCTTTGATTTTTCATAATAGAACCCAATGCTTTTTAATTAGAAAATTCACAGGAATTTTTTTGAGCCTTCCCATTTAGGAATTTGGGACTATTTTTTGAGATCTTCTATAATAGTGCAAAATTTATTTTCGAAGAAGTACAAACAGAGCGTCATAGACGGACGGACAGACGAACATGCGGACCGATATACAGTATATACATTTTTTTTTAAATTAAATATTTATTAATTCATATCCCGAACAGAATTAATAAATATTTAATTGTATAAATTTCGCGGCTCACATACGCGATATATAATATATAATATCTTAAATCTATATATATAATTCACTAATGTCCGTCCGTCTGTCTGTCACGCTCTATTTAGGCAACTTCCCGTTAGAATTTTGAAATGAAAATTTTTATGCATAAAGAAAACCTTCTCGGGATTACAGGAAAATTATTTTCATCCCGAAATTCCTATAACTTTTTGAGTTATTAATTCTTAAAGTTACCGATTTCTCCCATAGGAAATGTATAGAGAAATATTTATGTATTCTTTTCATTTATGTACTCCATGAATGTAAACAAATCCTCAAGCAGGCACTGAATTGGAATGGAATAATAATAATTTTATTTTCATAAATAAGAAGAAAAGGCGAGGGTCCGCCGCAGGCCGGCTACGCGGCTAGTATTATATATAATTTCTTATTTATTGAAAAAAATATTATAGTTTATCAAATATTAATTAAATAAATTAGTGAATCCAAACTCGGGATTGGTAACCTCGAGCAATCAGTGTGTGGAACGTCCCCTGTTTGCCATCGATACTATGTATTTTCAATTGTATGAATAAATTAATCACCCCTAAATGGCCTCTGTAGTCGAAAAGGGTTAAAAAAATAAAATAAATTAGTAAATAAAAATCCAACGTGACAGTGAGCTAGAACAGACACGATCTTAAAGTCATCTTTTAATAATGTTAAAAGAACAAAATTGATTCAAAAATATTATGGATATCATATATCCCAATAGCTTTTAAAAAATATGCTTATATTTTTTAGACATGGGCGGAGTTAAGGTGTATATAAAACACGAACACCTTATTTAAATTTATTTTTTTTTTTGCCTAAGATAAATATTATATAATATAATAAGAAATTCCATCTTTTTTTTTTTGTTTCTGAAATTTAATGACAAGTTGAGGGGGGTCGAAATTAATTCCGATTTCCATCTCCCCCACCATCAAAGTCATGCTATGCAAAATGTCAACGCGATTGAATAATCGTCGGCTCGATTAAAACCATTCATTTGGTTATTTATAAATAAATGTATATCCAAATTAGCGGCATGCTGTTCCTGAGTTTCATGCCAACCAAAATTGGCTGGGGCATATGGCGAGTTTGTTGATGGATTGCTTAGATTGGAAAATAACTAAGAAATAAAATAAATACTATAATTTATTATGTATATTTGCCGAAAACATAGGGGGAGAAGAGGGAGGGGAGGGGGGTGTTAAAAAATTATTCCTTGATTAGAAAAGCACTCTCACCTGCTACACAAAGGAAATTGATGGTCCCTCTAACAGGTAGATAAAATCGTTAGTCTTTTAATTACTGAAGGTAGGCAACCCAAATGACCTGGTCACTCACTAATCGATTTTTCGATCTCCCTTTCAACAACTAAACGTGAAAAAATTTATGAATCGCATAGAATAACTTACTAATCTATATAAACTAGCTGGAAAGCTCGCCTTCGACGGGCTTTGTATAAGTATAGTGAATTTTCCCTTGGAAGATATTTCCACGATACTTAGGGGATTTGTAGGTACATAACTTCCTCGAAAATTGGACTATGGTTTCAAAAAAAAAGTTTCATAATTGTGCCAAAATTGTATCATGGTTAAAAGATAAAATTAAACAAAAAACGAAATTTTTTTCAACGAAGTTATGATCCGATATTGGTCTTGATTTTTTTCCTAGAAGCTACCATCATCCCTCAAAACAGATCTAAAATTCAAATCAATAGATTCAGCCGTTCCTGAGAAAAAATTTTTTTCTGATTTTTACTTGTTTTGCTTTATCTCAAAAACCAATTGAGTTAGCGATCTGAAACGTTCAGGATCTTATTATTTTATTAGTATCTACAAATCCCCTAAGTATCGTTGAAATATCTTCCAAGGGAAAATTCACCGTACTTATACCCCTAGGACCTTTGATATTAATATTTGCTTAAAGAGGACCTTCTTGGGATTACAGGAAAATTTCTATAACTTGTTTTGAGTTATTAATTGTTGAAGTTACGATTTCTCCCATATGAAATGTATGAGGAAACATTTATGTTTTCAGAGCGAGGTAGATAGCTGAGTAGATCTTGTAGTAAGGAATAAAGAAAAGAGCGTTTGCAGTTACGTTTATTTCGTTTATTAGTCACTTCAAGCCGACTTTTCGGTTAGATCTAACCTTAACCTAATTAAATGGCAATAAATATTTTACACAAATGCGTCATTCGACTTTTTGAGGAGTTTTATTGACACACTTCACCCCTGAGGATAGTCACAAATCTGACTGAAACGTCGGCTTGATGTGACTAATTTATATTTTCTTTGAATTTATTCAATTTATATACTGTCTATGTGTATAAAGATATGGGATGAAGTCAGCCATTGAAAAAAAAAAAATTTATTTGATGACTCCCGGGACTCGAAACGTCCACAGAAAAATTGCTTTTTTTTTTCCTTGGCTGAGTCCATCCATATACTTTACATTTATGTATTCTATAAAAAACAATAAAATAATTAAATCTTTCAAATGAAAAAATTATAAAGATTGTTAATTAAATATTTTCTTTTAATTAAATTTCGCCGAAGGCGGGAAGTCCGTCCGGATAGTAATAAAATAATCATCCAAATTGAGAATAATTAGACTCAAAATCAGTTTTTTTTATTCTACTAAATAAAAAAAAAGGCGTCAGGTGAGAAATTTTCGATATTTATCAAAATTTATAGACTCTAATTTACTAACCAAATGATTTATCTTAAAACTATTTTATTATTTAAAGTGAAAAAAATATATATATAATTATATCTCAAATCATAAATATAATGAATGAAAAAAAAATTCATAAATATATCGTAAAATAGACATATGATTTATTTAATATATTCTTATTTATTTATATATGCAACACAATATTGTAAATAATAAAAAAAAAAGAGCGGGAGAACGAGATTTAATCAGAGTGAATAATTAAGCAATAATTTTTTTATAAATTCCATCGAAAAAAAAAAAAAAATTTAATATTTAATGGAAATCTTTCTCTTAATTTATTTTTTTATTTTAATAGTAACGATTACTTGGAAAATATTTTTATGAATGATTTTTTTTAAAAGATTAGTGTTTATTTAATAGGAATTGGTTTGAGAATTTTTTTTTTTTTTTTCGAAAAATTATTAACGAAAAATGGCGGGCTTCAAAGATATATCTCGGCTCGGGCCCACCCAGAGGCGTACCGAAGGGGGGGGGTCCACCCCAGACCCCGACTCGGCATAGGCCGAGTCTTTGAGAGACCCCAGGGCAGCGGGAAAAAAATCCTTTGTTCCTAAAAAAAAAGGCAAAATAATTTCCACCGGAGGGGAAAAAAATTTTCCGCAGGGAGGAAAAATAAAGTTTCGAAAAAAAAAAAACTTCAACATTGAACTCTTGTACCCCCCCTCAACCCCCTAGTTACGCCCCAGGCCCCCCAACTGTCTCGGTACGCCTCTGGGCCCACCTGAGGCAGACCCCCCTTCATTCGTTAGAACATCCTCTTTGAATGTGATATAATTTTAAAAACCAAAAAGACCAGAATCTTTAATATTCACCCCATATATTTCTTATGTGGAAAATAGTAACTTCAACAATTAATAACTGTGAAAGTTACAGCTTTAGATGATAAATCATTTTCCTGTGAAAGTTATATTTATTGATAAAGCATTTTCCTGTAAACAGATCCTCTTTGTACATGCAAAATTTCATTTCAAAGAAATCATCTTCACTTATTTATAAAAATAAAAAAATTATCATTGAATTTGTTAAAATAATATTTTATTTATAGATAATAAATAAGATTAAATTAAATTATTAAATAAATTTAATAAAATAAATTCCAATAATTAAAAAAAAAAAGGAAAATTTAATTATATAACAATTTTTATTATTTTTCATTTGAGAAATTTAATTAGCTTTAATTTTCCATACAACCCAATGCATTCCTATGGGAAAGGAATTTTTTGAGCATCCTCATTAAAGAATTCAGAGACCTGACTTAGACAGTCGGACCAACATACCAGATTAAATTTGGACAAATGAATAAAGACATTTCATATATTTATTCGATATCATAAATTCAAATTGAATTTATTTATCTTACCAGTGAATCTTTTTTCTTCTTATCTTTGATTTTATATAATTAAATAAATAAATGAGAAAAAAAAAATTATTCAATCATAAAATATTAAAAAATGGCCTAGTTCTAAACAAACAACTTTATAAATTTATATTAAATAAAACTTTTTAACCGTCAAACTTTTTTCAGAGCGAGAGAGAGAGGCAAATTTTTTTTAAGGAGTTTTTTTTTTCTTTTTTAGGTAAATTGAACCTTTCTACTCTTTCAAATAAAGAAGAGAGGTAACTTTGGGTGATATAGCCTATAAGTTGATGTATTTAAAGTGGCTCTTGAAAATTCATCACGCAATCCTCGAAGGTCGAATTGCACCTAAGTGAACGAACCCTCAGGAAGGCCATAATGGAAAAAGACAAGTCGCTTAGCCATGCTTTTATCGCTATTTCTTATCATTAGCGATGGCTTAGGACTTTGAATTTGAGTGGATTAGCACATGGGGAGGGGAAACTTCTTTAAAAAAAAAATATTAATTGAAAAAATGAAGAAATCTAATTAGGAACATGACGGGGGAAAGAGATTAGACTAAGGGAGAAGAAAAATTAAATAGATTGATATAGAAAATAATTTTTAATTAAATTCTACTAATAGGTACTAGCCGCCGCGACTTCGCTTTTTCTTAACTATGAGAAGAAAATTATTATTACTATTCCAATCAAATGCTTGCTTGAGGATTTATTTACATGCATAGAATACATAAATGCAAAGGATACATAAAAGTTTCCGCATACATTTCCTATGGGGGAAATCGTAACTTATGCAATTAATAACTCAAAAAGTTACAGGAATTTCAGGATGAAAATAATTTTCCTGTAATCTCAAGAAGGTCCTCTTTAAGCATATTAAAATTTCGTTTCGAAATTACGGGAAGTTTCCTAAATAGAGCGTGGTAGACAGAAAGACGAACATTAGCGAATTATATATATACAACAGATGCGGATGATTTAAAGATATTCCTATCTGGTGTCAATGACTATCTAAGATTACAGAACTCTTAAAACGCTATTCAATATGGGTGTGTAAAAAACCTATTCAAAAAATCGGATGAGACTCGCACATGAAAAAAAAAGTCAAATGATTTTCACGGAAGAGGGGAAAAAATTTTCTGCAGGGCGGAAAAATTAAAAAAATTTTCTCAGGGCGGTAATAATTTCCAATAATGGATTATTTTCTTCCATACCCCGGGGGATCGGCCCATATTGAAGATATCAAAAAAGTTTTTTTTAAACATTTTTATGGTTCATGGGACCTTTAAACAAATCATTGAGCAACGAAGGGGGCCGCAGAGGGTGGAGTCCCTTGCCTATGCTCAAACTCGACCTTAATATTCAAAGAGAAATTTTTTTCCATTAATAATGATATAAATTAAGGGCAACATTAGATTTCAACTTGGTTCTACTAATTCATTAAATAAATCCCCGCTATCATCAAATGCAAGAGACTATAACATTCAGGTCAGCGCATCAAAATGACGTCCTGTAATGGCATAAATCGCTTTTCATCAAACAAAACCAAATTATATATATATATTTTTTTTTTTTTTATATCTGGATCAAACAATATATGCTTATAAATAGTGACAAACAACTTTAGAAGGATTTATAATTTTATATAAGCTTATTAGAGCCTTTATGATAAATTTATATTAAATCCAGCAGAAAATTTAATATAAAAGAAAAAAAATCTGGTGGAAATTAATACACAGTACACAACTTTCTCTTACCAACAATAATCGAAAGTTGTGTACTGTGCAGTGACACCAAATTTTTTGTGACGACATATATTTAATTTTCGGCAGTATATTAGAATTCAAGATTGTAAGTGCCTGCTTGAGGATTTGTTTACATTCATGGAATACACCAATGAAAAGAATACATAAATATTTCTCTATACATTTCCTATAGGAGAAATCGTAACTTTAAGAATGAATAACTCAAAAAGTTATAGGAATTTCGGAATGAAAATAATTTTCCTGTAATCCCGTGAAGGTCCTCTTTATGGATATGAAATTTCATTTCAAAATTCCAAGACAGACAGACGGACATTAGCGAATTATATATATAGATTGTTACTATGGCCTCGTTTCTTCCCTATGAAGTACAAGAGTAGAGTGGGCTTCAAAAGAACTCAAGGGCAAAATGAGAATATACATTTTAAAGAGCATCTAAAAAATAATTGATTTATGAATTTTAATGTTAGAGCAAATTTTTGAGAAAAACAAAAAAAGTAGATCAGTAAAGTACTAGTACTCTTTGGTCGATTTTATTTAAAAGCTTCGTGTTATGTTCCAGGCGGATACGTAACTTAAATATAAAATTTCAACTTCCATTTTTCGTTCTTGTTCCCAGCAGACCATTTTGAAGGACTCAAAAAGTGTATATCCATCAAAATCTCGACATCAAATTTTTGACATAGATCCAATACTTTCTTTCTCTATATATATATAAAAGAAAAAATTGCAAATTTCATTATTATTTGAAAACTTTAACACAAAGCAAGTCTAGAGAGTTGATTAACAATTTTTTGTGATATTTTCATTCAAAGACACCTTTTGACTGATGAAATCTAATTTCCAAATGTAACCTGGAATAAATTACTTTAAAGAATAAATTCATTTGAATAGTAAAGTTTCAAACTTTAACTATGAAATTCTCTTTAGAAAAAATTCGATTTCATAAAGTTTTTTTATTATTATTTATTTATTTTTTTTTTTAATGATAAAAAAAGTTTGTAAAAAAAAGTGGGGGGGGGGGGGGAATATGTAAACAAAACTCAACTAATATAGCAAAAAAAAAAATGAGAAAGAAAAGAGAATAAGTTTGATTATAATTCATCTATAAAGTTTGAAAAAAAAGTCCTTTATCTAAATTATTTTGATTATTTGAAAGAAGAGGATTTTGCTCCTGAATTGCTCTCTCTAAGCCCTTTGACGTTAGGCCCACTCGAGAGGAATCTATATATATAATTCGTTAATGTCCGTCTGTCTGTCTGCCTTCCTGTCATGCTCTATTTGGGCAACTTCCCGTAATTTCGAAAGCAAATTTTATATGCTTAAAGAGGACCTTCTAGGGATTACAGGAAAATTATTTTTTTGTGTTATTAATTGATGAAGTTACGATTTCTCCCACAGGAAATGTAAAAGGAAACATGTATTTTTTGCATTTATGTATTCTATGAATGTAAATAAATCTTAAGTATAATATATAGAAAATATTGCATTCATATCAAAAATGTTATGCTGGGATTTTGTACGAAATACACTTTTTGAGGCTCCTTGAAAGTCCAAAAAAGTTGGTGTGAACAAAATAATTTGTTGAACTCTGTTCTTGTCACACCAGATTTTTGTGTCGACATATATTTAGTTTCTGAATGTAAGGTACATTCCATTTCAAGATGTAAAATGTATAAGTATGGGAAAATATTTATATTTTGTTACCATAGCAACCATTTCTCCTATCTTTCCTATGAAGTACAACAGTAAAGTGGTCTTCAAAAGATTGAGAATTTACATTTTAAAGAGCATCTAAAAAAATAATTGATTTCTGAATTTTAATCAAAATCGTTGCAAAAAACTGAAAAAGTACATGAGTAAAGTACTAGTACTTTTTGGTCGATTTTGTTCAAAAGCTTCCTGTCTTGTCCCAGGAGGGCGTTTAACTTAAATATGAAATTTCAACTTCCTAGCTCTTTTCGTTCTTGAAATATTTTGTTGACAGACAGAAACACACACAGACAGACAGGCAGACCACTTTTTTGGATTCAGGGTTCCTCAAAACGTGTACATACATCAGCCGGACTCTCATTTGCCATATTCTGACTACACCTGGGCGAGAAACCCAGGATCTCGTGTCAATATATATCAAAAATCACGATGAACATCCAATTATTCCACAAAACAAAAAACGCGCATTTCAAAAACAGTATTAAAATATTATATTCAACTTATCATTAAAAATAATTTTTTTATTTACTTTCTTTATAGATGTTTTTAAAATAAGAGAATTTTTTTTTTTAAAGATTTAATGAGATATTAACTTAAGCGGAAATAAGGGCTTCTAACTCGGAATTATCCTCCATAAAGAATTAATATAATTCTCAAAAGGAAAATATTTAGAAATAAAATAAAATATTTCTTTTAAACTTGTAATATTTTAATGATCCCTCAATTTGTCTCATTTTTCAATACCATATAGTAGAATCAAATTATCCATTTTAGAAATTGAGGTTTTACAAATACTTAAATAATTAATGTTTGGACGCAGTATTCAATTTCTATGGGCTGAGTTAATTAATGGTCATTATATTCTGGGTACTTAAAGCACACGATAGAATCGAATGAATTCGAGAAGTGTTTTTATATATACATATAATATAATTAGCAGAAAGAGCTCTCGGGACGACAAATGTCGAGTGTTTATTTATTAATGCGAATAAGTGTTGAATTCAAGTGGATATTTTTATTTTGAAAAACATCACATCTATTATAATTGAATATTTATCTCAACAAAGACTTTCTCTTATCTAATAAACAGAGAGAAAATATTGCATTCATTTCGACATGTTGATGTTTTGAGCTCAAAAATGTGGGTCCCTCAAAATGGTCTGTATGTCTGTCTCTAAAAAAACAAGAAGAAAATGAGCTATGAAGTTGAAATTTTGTATTTTATTTATATACCCTTCTGGGTTGTAAAAATAAGCTTTTGAACAAAATCGGACAAAGAGTACTAGTACTTTACTGATGTACTTTTTCAATTTTTTTTTTCGATTTTCTCAAAATTAGTTATAATGATTTTGATTAAAATTCATAAATCAATTATTTTTTTAGATGCTCTTTAAAATGTATATTCTCAAAATTGTTTGAAGCAAGTACACTTTATTCTTGTACTTCACAGGAAGCCATGGTATCTACGTATTTTTCTGTTTATAAATTTTAAATTGAACTAGCCGCGTCGCCCCCTGGACCCCTCTCGGCTGGCTCCGGGGCCGCCTGCGGCGGACCCTCCCTTTTCTTAATTTGGGGCCCCCCCCCCCCCCCCCCCCCCCAGCTGGCTCGGGCCTCCTGCGGCGGACCCTCGCCTTTTCTTCTTAATTATGAAAAGAAAATTATTATTATTCGATTCCAAATCAGTGCCTGCTTGAGGATTTGTTTACATTCATGGAATACACAAATGAAAAGAATACATAAATATTTCTCTATACATTTCCTATGGGAGAAATCGTAACTTTAAAAATTAATAACTCAAAAAGTTATGGGAATTTTGGGATGAAAATAATTTTCCTGTAATCCCGAGAAGGTCCTCTTTATTCATAAAAAATTTCATTTCAAAATTCCAACGGGAAGTTGCCTAAATAGAGCGTGACAGACAGACAGACAGACAGACAGACAGACAGACAGACAGACGGACATTAGTGAATTATATATATAGTTTCTAAAATAAATATATGAACGGTAGATTAATACTTGGACGATGTGGTAGTTGGAATTTTTGAAGTACAAAACAATTTCAGAAAATTATCTTTATTATCAGAGTATTTGGCTTACAAGTTTTTGCGGATTTCGGCAATTCGCCTTCATCAGAGCCATAACTCTCACTTTAATATGTATACCTATATCTATCGATGATTCGTTGTAATAATACAATTTATAACCTAGGTATTTGTAATTAATAGTCAGAAGAGTAAAAATAAAAATAAGTAGCCTACATTTATATTCTATTCTCATACTTTTGAACTGCCAATTTACAAGTATGAGAAGAGAATAAAAATATATTCTATTATTATTTTTACTGTTCTGACTATTAATTACAAATACCTATGTTATAAATTGTATTATTACAACGAATCATCGATAGATATATGTATACATATTAAAGTGAGAGTTATGGCTCTGATGAAAGCGAATTGCCGAAATCCGCAAAAACTTATAAGCCAAATACTCTGATAATAAAGATAATTTTCTGAAATTGTTTTGTACTTCAAAAATTCCAACTACCACATCGTCCAATATAATCTACCGTACATTTACTTATATAACACTGGACTACACTAACAGTAAGATTGAATTCTAATGTACTGCTGGTAAATAAAAATCTGGCGTGGCAAGCATAAAACACAAGATTGTGTGCGACCAGTCACACCAGATTAGTTACAACTGAACGGAATTAAAAAAAGCTAAAGATTAAAGGAGTGAACTATTGACTTTGTTTCAACTGTGACTTGGGAACTAACAACAAAGTATTACTTACTAAGAGTAGAACTTTTAAAACTTAAAGGGTAGGGGTTGTTAGAGCAAATAAAATCTCACTTTACTATCTATCCTCCCTTTAAAGTCAATTTTTATTAAATTTCAACTAAATTTAGATTGACACAAAAATACAAAATGAGGTTTTTATTATTATCATGCGATGAAGATAGGGGGCAGCCTGGTGGATATTAGTGAAAAGGATGAATAAATAATTTATTTGGATTAACTCCTTCCGCTATGGGTCAACGTTTCGGCTCCTTCAGGACCATGCGGTGTCAAGAAAAACAAATAGTCCTCAATTGTGATTAATCACAGCTATTTGTTTTTGTTTTTCTTGACGTCGCATGGTCCTGAAGAAGGAGTCGTTTCGGCTCCAAATCCTTGTCCCGGAAAGAGTTAATCCAAATAAATTAGCTCCGGATTTTATTTATTCATCCTTCTCACTATTTATCATGTGGTTTATTTCTCGTGTGTCATGGTTTAATAAATCTCTATCAAAGTTTATAAAAACGAGGATTCTAAAACACTAAATATTCCTGAATCCAAGAAATAAATTGAGTATTTATATATTGATAAACTAGCCGCGTCGTCCAACTTGTGCGGACTTTGCGTCTGGCTACGGGGGTAAGGCCCGCCTGTGGTGGACCATCGACTTTCCTTGGTAACAAAATCTATATATTTGGACCGTAATTTTCAGACAACTCCTTCCAAAAAATTCATATAAAAATAAAAATTTAATATTATTATTTCCATTTGTGATTTTTCAAAAGGGAAGATAGAAGCCAACGCTTTCCATTTGGTACACGATTCTGGATTTTTGAGAAATTTTTTGAGCCCTCCCATTTGGAGATTATGGGACACGAGTATTTTTCCTGAACACTCCATAAGAGTGCAGAATTTCATTTCATGGAGGGAAGTTGGTCAAACAGAGTGTGACAGACAGACAAACGGACACTCTGCTACTAAATATAGAGGCTATTTTTTTCTCTCTCTGAGAGATAGTTAAAAAATTAGGGCGTTAAATCAATTGACAATTTGAAAAAATCTATTGATAGTATATAGAATAAAGATGCAGTGTCGGATCCACGGGTATTTCTCGGAGGGAGGGTAATCTGGGGTGACTGGTCGCACAGCACACAATTTTTTCAAGACGACTTTTATTAAATTACGAACTCATAATAAAATTAGAGAGAGATTAGAATTTTTTAAGAGACTCTAAGCAATAGGTAATATCCTTCGGGAGGGGGGAAGGGGTTAATGGTTAAAAATATTTTTTAAAAATTCAAAATCCCGTAAATTCATTGCCCTAGAGGCTATTTTTCTCTCTCATAGGGGAAATTACGCCACTGTGACTTCTTGATATATCTCTCAACAGAGATTATCTCCAATTACAGAGAGACGCTGTTTGAAAATTTTCACTGCAAGTGGGATTTGAACCCGAGTTGTGCAGCAACGAGCCTCCTAAGGGTCAATGCGACTCGTGTGCAATAAAATTGATATTAATATCAATGTTAACGGACCATATCGTTTATCAATATTAATATAATTTCAAAAACTTTCAAAATATTAAGTTAACATTCTTGTAAGATGATTTAAACGGAAAATAAAACAAAAATGTCACGTTAAAGAGATATTCAATATAGAGAAGGCAAAAAAAAAAAAAAATACGTTATGACTTTTTTATGTCATAACTTTATATTTTATAATCAATAAAAATATTATAGTAGTCAGATTTATGGTCACCGAGTATGGATTAAAGCAATTTTCTAAACAAGGTGTTATTAAAGATTAAAGATTATTGGTAGAGAGGGAACTTGGGGGGGGGGGGGATTTATTGTATCGTCTTGATATATAAGTATTTTTATCCTTAGTTCTAATCGACTAGTAAACCTATCCTACAGATAGTAAATAATAATTATGGTTAACAAGAACACGCTTAAACTTCGAGTTAACAAAAAGTTTTTACATATAATTAACTCTCTGAGGTATAACAAAAATTATTAAATTAAATTAAAAATTTCCAAAAAAAAAATAAATAAACAAGTCTTGTGTTTCTAATTTCACTCCTTAGTTACAGCCTTATACTGAACTTTGGGTCTTAGCTTATACTCGCTATAGGCTCTTATTTAATCATATGATGAACGCAAACAGACGTGAAAAGACTCGAAAGTCATAGTCAACTAGCTTATCCGAGCGATAGCTTGTTATTTAGAACTGAAACAACCGGCTATAAGAGCCTAAAAGTTACTATCACATTTTGGTTTTAAAAAATAATGAATTTTGATTATTAAGCAAAATTTAATTTAATTTTAATTTATATAACAATTTTTATAATTTTTAATTTGAGAGATTTAATTACTTTATTATTTTTTAAAAAATATAAATATAAATGAATTTTAAAAATTTATATATAAATGTTTCTTCCACATACATTACATGGGAGAAATCGTAACTCAAAATTGTATAGTAATTTCAGGATAAAAATAATTTTCCTGTAATCCTGTAACATTTAGTTTCTAAATACCAAGAGGAGATTGTTATTATACCGAATGCTCGTATTCATCCATCTTTTTATTAAAATTATAATAGTGGTCTGTATAATTTTAAATTTAGTGGCTAAAATATAAATGGGCATCTATAAATTTGAGAAATTTCAACAAGTAGGTACAGTATATTTTTTCTAGATTTTTTTCCTTTCACTTAGGTAACAGTAGTTAACACAAACTTCAATTTGTGACGACATAAAAATTTTTTTTTAAACTTAATTCATTTTTATCCCATATTTTTTAGCTCTCCTTTTCTTTTAAATAATGGATGGGTTGTTTTCTATTCATTTTAAAATAAATTACATCAAAAAAAAAAAAAGAAAAATAATTAGAGGTGAGAAAAATGGCGGCGAACCTTTCCAATTAAAATCAACAAGTTCTTTATCTCAGGTCTCATAAAGGTAAATTCCCAAAAGGCCTCTTTTAAGGAAATTAAAAATTTCGTGATTTTAGTGTGTGTAGTAGTATGTTGTATGTGTAGTATAGTCAGAGAGAAGAATTTCGTTCTAGGCGTTAATTCAATTGGTATTAAATATTTATTTGTATTTGTTTTAGAGAACAAAAAACAAAATGTTTGGTGAAAAAGTCCTTAGGGAAAAAATAGAGCTGTTTTTATTGAAAATTGATTTGATAACAACAAAAATATTTATCTTTTAATTTAGTTAACTTTTCCATATTTAAAAAAAAAAAAAAAATTTATTTATATTTAATATTACACTTTATTCTCAAAGTGATAATGGCCTTTTCACTTTTTATTACTGACTCACGATTATATTTTCCGACACATATAAAAAGAGAATTATACCAGCAGGGCTTTATTTGTTAACTTAAATTTACAGCATTCGATTAATTTTTATTTTCCCTTATATGTATATAGAGAGAAAGTATTGGGTTCATGTCATAAAATTCAATGTCGAGATTTTAATGGATGTATTGAGACCCCCTGAGTCCAAACAAGTGTGTCTCGCAAAATAGACGTGAACAAAATATCTAAGGAACGAAAATAACTAGGAGGTTGAAATTTTATATTTAAGTTAGGCACCCCCCTAGGACGTGACACGAACCTTTTGAGCAAAATCGACCAAAGAGTACTAGTACTTTACTGATGCACTTTTTCAGTTTTTTTTTTTCGATTTTCTCTAAATTCGCTCCAGCGATTTTTTTTTTTAATTCAAAAGTCAATTATTTTTTAGATTCTCTTTAAAATGTATATTCTCGAAATTGTTTGAAGTACACTTTACTCTTGTACAGTGAGAGACAATATTAAGTCCCACCCATGCGTTTTCTACTTGTGATTATGTTATTGTTTTTAAAACAATATATATCTATATTTTTTAATGGAAACTTTAATGGTTCAAACCTAGAAAATTTCCAATAAAGATTTCCATTTTCTTTTATAAAAACAATGAAATAATCACAAGTAGAAATGGGTGGGACTTAATATTGTCTTTCACTGTACTTCATAGTAGAGTCCCTTATAAATATTTTTCTATTTTATAAATTTTACATCTTTAATTCTAATGTACTTCGGGAAAAGTAAATATATATCGACACAAAAAATCAGGTGTGACTAGCACAGAATACAACTTAAGATAAACCAGATCAGGGTAATATTATTTTAAAATTTTGCTGATAGCCTTGAAAAGGTAAAATCCCAGCTCCTCCACCATGTTATATTTATTACGGGAATTTTAACAAAATAATTTTAGAAATTTTAATCAGGGTAATATTATTTTAAAATAAACAAATATTATAATATTCAATCATATATTGGTGGAGTAAAAAAAAAAATTAAAATATCTACATTCAATCTTTTTCAATAATTAATAAATCTGTTGTTTTTCGTAAAAAAATTTTTACGTTTTATCAAACCCCTTTGAGTTAACACCCCCGTAAATATATATATTTTTCAATAAAAATTAGAATAAACTTCACATTTCTCATAACCAAACTTGAAGTAATCAGACTACAAAAAAAAAGGCAATATATACCCTAAGGTAAGCAAATCTCAATCTTATTAATGTATTCATTCGGATGATTGGCTCCGGGAGTCAAAGTAGCGTATGTAAATGAACGCTGTCTTATGATCAGCTCGCTGATTGGCTTCTCTCTCTCTTTGGGACTGATTCCTACGTATATAATTCTCCCCTCAAGTGTCAAACTAATCCAAACCCTCCTCTACTCACCCATTTCTCGTTAGTCAATGGCAATAGCGTTCATTGCCCAAATTCAATATCCGCTAAACATAAGCCTTTACAGTTCGCTATCAATACACAGAGCCCCTTGTACTTGACTTTGGAAAGCATTTCTGATTAAACAACCTGCTCAAATGATAAACAGATTTAAATATAAAAGTTACTGCGATCAATAAAAAGAAAAAAAAATATATGAAGTTCTATTCTTTAAAAACAGACGTTAAAATTTAAAATAAACAAACGGGTGTTAAAAAGTGATGTAAAAACATTCAGCGTTAAAAAATGGCTATTCTTTAAACAAAATTTTAACAGCGACGTTAACATGTTGCTTTTATTTCAAAGCTATCAAAATCATAACCTTACTTTTTAGTCATTTTTATTTTAAACACAACGTTAAAATATTAAAGGCACCCCCTTTACCTGGTATTAATTTTTTTTTTTTTTTTATTGTGCCCGTTTAGCTAC
Organism: Euborellia annulipes; assembly: GCA_023213315.1. Lineage (NCBI taxonomy): Eukaryota > Metazoa > Arthropoda > Insecta > Dermaptera > Anisolabididae > Euborellia > Euborellia annulipes. The sequence continues at coordinate 85,313 of JAKCPI010003666.1, read as the reverse complement.
CCGCCATTGGGCTAAAATTGTTTACAAAATATATACTTATCAAATTAATATAACAAAACAAAACAAAACATTACAATATAAAGGCAACATGAATAACAATATAAAAACAAGACGAAAACAAAGTCAGTACAATATATATAATATAGACAAAATAAAAAAAAAATAAAAATAAAAAAAAAAAAAAACGATTAATATAAATAACATTAGTATAAAACAAAATTAATATGAATAATATTTGTAAAAGAACATAATATGAATAACACTCATATAAATAAACACTGATATCAATAACATTAGTATAACAAAAAACATTAATAGGAATAACATTGATAAAAAGTATTAATTTTTAACACTATTTACTAAATGGTAACGCTTTGGCTTTAAAGTTTTTATTTACAGAATAGCTATTTGAGGCAAGGAAGTGATTTTGAATAGCATTTTTTAACGCTTACATGAATTTTTAACACCCATTTGTTTATGTTAAATTGTAACGTCTCTTTTTAGAGAATAGACCTGATGGTGTGATTAATCGCACAGAATTTTCTCTTTATTTACAAAAAAACACTCACACTCACATTTACAGTCTTTTCGGCAACTAAGGCTTAAGACTTTTATGTTTAATATATCTATTTGGGGTCCAGGCATTCTTATTTAAGCTATCTTGTATCCAACTAGCTTAAATAAAATCTTCGGATTGCTTGGGGTCCGAACCCGCGACCCTAGGGATAGAAGGTTAACACGCTAACCCCAACACCAAGCCCGAGTGCAGAATTTTCTTTTAAATTATAAAAAATTTTAAAACAGAAAAATATTTAATTTTTTTTTTCGATATTAACCATCTTTTATATGAAGTACAAGACTTCAAACAATTTTGTGGTTAAAATGAGAATATAGATTTTAAAGAGGATCTAAAAAAATAATTGATTTATGCAAATCGTGGAGATTTTGAGAAAATCGAAAAATTTGAAATACTTTTTGGCCGATTTTGTTCAAAAGCTTATTTTCACCCCCTAGGGGTACTTTAATTAAATATAAAATTTCAATTTTAACGAAACTTTTTAGTTTAGTCCAGTAAATTACAATCAAACACATGAAGGAGTAGATCTATCCTTGGACCGTTGAAGAGGGTGTTATATTCAAGAAGACAAAACAATTTTTAAAAAATTATCTTGATTTATTTCAAAGTATTTTGGCTTGGCTGACAAGTATGCTCAATTGGACTTGTTTCGGCTACAAACCAATAACGATAATCTTTCAGATTAATGAAGATATTTTACACTAATAAAAACGAATTCCTTATGTTTTGGGCGATTCATAATGTGTATTTCAACAGTTTAGTTAAGAGGTAAAACTGAATTATTTATGTATATATATATTGAGAATTTTTAATTCTGGATTTTGTTACAAAAACCATGAAAAATTAAAAGAAATTGTGTCATGTTGATTTATTTAATTGAAAAAAATTGTAATTCTATTCTTATAATTGCAGTTCCTGGCTCTGATGACGGCATTTTGTAGCCGAAACAAGTCCAATTGCGCATACTTGTCAGCCAAGCCAAAATACTCTGAAATAAATCAAGATAATTTTTAAAAAATTGTTTTGTCTTCTTGAATATATCACCCTCTTCAACGGTCCAAGGATAGATCTACTGCTTCATGTGTTTGATAAAATTTTAGCCTCGTAGCTCTTTTTGTTCTTGAGATATTTTGTTCAAAAACAGACCATTTTGTGGGACTCATTTTTTTGGACTTAGAGAACCTCAAAATATCCATCAAAATCTCGAATTTTCGACATGAATCCAATACTTTCTATCTATATATTACTTATATAGGTAAGAGAAAGTAAAAATTTATATTTTTAGTTTAACCACAAATTTATTTTAAGATAAAATTCAAGCACATATATAAATATAAAAAATAATTTTATGTTCATACATAAACTAAACTTTAATAATTCTTTTAATTTACGATACATCTAATTTATTAATATTAACAGCAAAGTATTCATAAAATAGATATACGTATATATACAGAGCAGGATTATTCTTAAAATTTCTCTCTATCTTGAAATAACATCGCAACACTAAAATTTAATTATCATGATCATTAAACTCTATTTGATAATCAATTCAAAAAAAAAAAAAAAATACTGTTAGTTAAAATTTTATTAAAACACAAAGATAAAATGCCTAGGTAAGATAATAAGAGATTTTATTATATATATACACGAAAAAAAATGAAATCCGCTTTAGGTAAGCGGTATTAGGCGGTATTTCCATTAGTGGACACAACACAAGGATGGTCTTATCTCTGTAGGTTTTTTTTTTTTTTGCCCACAAACCCCTCCCATGACGATAAAAGGGCGCAAGTCACGTCAACCGTCCATCCGTCCGTTAACATGCATGTTCATTGCAAAAAAAAAAAAAAAAATAAGCGTAAACATAATTATATCCCCCACCCCCTCACTTATCTTTTAAATTTCACTTAAAATATTTCATTGGGTTTATGACATCGTTGCATTTTTATTGTTTTTGTCAATAAATGACCAGAACAATAATGATAAGGGAGGAAAGATAAGAGACATGGCCTTTTTTTTTGAGGAGATAAAATATGTACGGTGATATATCGATTCAAATTCTAATGATATATATCGTGGATATCAATGAAACTATTCCAAGATTATCTCGGATATTCATCTTTGAAATAGAGAGATAGAGTTTATATTCATTTTATTTTATTATTGATATTCATAAAATGACATTAGCAGACTATTTGTCGAATTGATTAGTTTTTACTGTCTTCTACTTATATATATATATAGAGAGAAATTATTGGATTCATGTCAAAAATTTTGATGGAAACGTTTTTAAGTCCAATAATCTGATGTGACTGGTCGCACAAATTTCTCTTACATTTGGTAATTAAAAGTTATGTTCTGTGCTTGGCACAGTGTCGACACATACTTAGTTTCCTCCGACGCTAGGATCCCCGGAAGTATACCGTAATTGGGTAGAACCAACAGTGCAGAGATAGAAACACTTCTGACCAGGAAAATAGACCAGATTATACAGGCAGACTGGAGCAGAATCGAGATATCAAAGAGGAAATTGGTATGGAGAGGTCGACAGAAGAGGGCAAGATGCTATGGATAAGGGCGAGATGCGGAAACCTGATGGGAGGAGGTGGGCAGTGGATGGAAGGAGCAAGCAGGATCTGCTAGAGAGGAAGAGTGGGCAACGCACATTTCGGAGAGTGTGAAGAGGTAGTGGGAGAGTGGTGGAAGAGGCTGAGAGGTCATAAAGTTGACGAGAAACTGATGCAGATGCTGAGAGCGGTGGAGAAACACTGGGCGGAAGAAGGCAAGATTTCCTAAACTCTATAGGGTTCGGCTTTTGATACAATCATTAACTTAGTTTTGTTTTATATACTTAGTTTCCTCCGATATCTTCTTCTTCTTTCTTAGCCTTAATCCCGGGAACGGGGTGGCGGTTTTTGCGAACGAGAAGGAATAGAACAGGCCGGCCCGTAGCACGGTTTGGCGCCAGTTGAAAATATAGAAGGAAAGAGACTGGCAGGCAAAGAAAAGAAGTAATGTCGTGATCCCCATCCACATACCCACTAGTCGTGGGCCCCAGAGCAATAGTTTCCTCCAATATACAGTATTAATATTCAAGATGAATAAAACTTTTTCTATGAAGTACAAGGGCAAAATGAGATTATACATTTTAAAGAGCATCTAAAAAATAATTGATTTATGAATTTTAATCAAAATCATATGAGCGAATTTTGAGAAAATCAAAAAATAAAGTGAAAAAATGGAACAGTCATGTACTAGTATTCTTTGTCAGTTTCTGTTCAAAATCTTCTTGTCACGTGCCAGGGGTATATAAAATTTCACCCTCCGAGCTTCGTTCTTGAGACATTTTGTTCACAAAGAGACCATTTTTGTGGGACCCACTTTTTTGAACTCAGCGGACCTTAAAACGTTCTTCAATCAAAATCTCGACATCGAATTTTTGACATGAATCCAATGCTTTATATATATATATAGGTAAGAGAAAGTAAAAAGAGCTTCCAAATAAGCGTTGCATTTTACTTATTTGTGATTAAACTTTGTGAATTCCATAAAGTTTCAAACCTGATAAATAAGACACTTGGATGGATTCTCGGAATCACTTTCGACTTCTCCTTTAAGCTACTTTGCGAATAAATACATATATATGAATTAAAATAAATATGTAGTCTCTGATGAGGACGGCTTAAGACCTACCTATTCCTCCCCTGTGGCTGTGACGTTAGAGATGTTGACAAATGTCAATATTGATAATCTAAATATCAAGGGTGAGTGGGTTCGGACCCTAGGCATTTCGATGAAATTCTTTAAAGCATATGGATACCAATATTTAGTCGACGTTTCGAGTGCCGATTGCACACATTTTCAGGGCAAAATTCACTTTCAAAATGTTGACCTCCAAACGGCAAAGAGAATTTTCAAGCAAATGAGACATTACTACACTACCATGTCAACGAACCTGACATTTTGGCCTATGTTGTTGAAGAGTGCGATAGGAACTGGAAATGTCGAAAATTTTTTCCCTTTGACTTCCAAATACATCCCATATCATCTATTTATATAATTCGCTTATGTCCGTCTGTCTGTCACGCTCTATTTGGGCAACTTCCTGTTAGAATTTCTAAACCAAATTTTTTTATGCTTAAAGAGGACCTTCAAGGGATTACAGGAAAATTCCTAGAGTTATTAATTCCCGAAGTTACGATTTCTCCCATAGGCATGTGGATAGATAACCATTTATTTATTCTTTGAATGTGCGTATTCTATGAACGTAAACAAATCTTCAAGCAGGTACTGGATTGTAATATAGTAGGGGGGGGGGGGGGGGGGGGAGCGCCCACCTCCCAAACCCAGGGGGGGGGGGCCGGCCCCGGGGGGGAAGATATTTTTTTAAACTCATGGATACCAAATGGTTTAAAAAAGAATGCCTGGACCTCTATTATGAATATTAATCTCTAAAACGGATATCGTAAAAGTCTTAAATGGGCGGATTTGGCGAAAAGAGTGAGAATTTGTGTGGGTAATATAGTAATGATAATTTTTTTCATAATTAAGAAAAGGCGAGGGGACCAGGGACCCAAGCCCCCGGCTAGACGCGAAGCCAACCGAAGGCGGGTTCCGCGGCTAGTCATATAATAATCCAGTAACAATCAATTATATTCATTTAAAGTTTTTTTGGGGGATTTTCTTACTGGTATACTGATAATTGTTCATTCACAATTTTTTTTTTTTAACTCATTTAATAAATAATATTTTTTATTTGACATAATCAGAAAAAGAAGAATGTACCGTAGCAAAGGCATTCGTCTTTATAAAAGAACCCCTCTCAGAATATATGTTGAAACAGGCGTACATACATATATAAGTTGATTTTGAACCGAGTGACAAAGTCGCAAAATAGAGAGACATGGATCGCTTTGCAGTTTGCACAATGAAGTTTTATCGGGGGTGGTGGTGGTGGTGGTTGGGGAATCGAAACTCTGTACTCTGTTCCAAGTTTCGCAACAGCCCCAGGGGTCTCGACCTCCCTCAAGGGAGGAATCGGGGGACGGGGGCGGGGGGACGTCGACAGAACAAGAGGGATGCATAGGGAATCTCGCTTATAAAAATTTCACACTGAACAATAAGCAAAGGACTTTTATTCTGATATAAAATAAGATTATCTCTACTCCAACAAAATAAATAAATAATACTTCTTTATAAAATTTTTACTTTCTCTTATCTATTGGATTTATGTCAAAAATGTCGAGATTTTGATGGAATCCCATTGAGCACAAAAAATGGACTTTCTGTCTATAAACAAAATATCTTAAGAACGAAAAGAGCTACAAAGTTGAAATTTTATATTTAAGTTCGGTACCACCATGGGACGTAACACGAAGCTTTTAACCAAAATCAGCCAAAGAGTACTAGTACTTTACTGATGTACTTTTTCAGTTTTTTTTTTGTTTTCCTTAAAATTCGCTCAATCGATTTTGATTAAAATTGATTTTTGATTGTTTTTTTAGATGCTCTTTAAAATGTATATTCTCATTTTTCTCTTGAAATCATGTAAAGTACACTTTACTCTTGCACTTTCTAACAAAATATCAATATTTTTCTAAGTTTATAAATTTTACAACTTGAATTTTAATCTACTGCCGGAAACTAAATATATTTCGTCACAAAAAATGTGGTGTGACAAACACAAAACACAACTTTCAACTACCGAAGTTGTGCGACCAATCACACCACGTTTTTGATAAAGTACCTATAACATATTGATTAAGTTGGAAGCTATAATATTATTTTCTCATTACAATGATTTTATGACATCTCCATTAAAATATCATAAAAAAATAATTTATATCATTAGTAATACACCAAAAAAAAAAAAAAAAAAAATTAGATCGCATGTCAAAAAAGATATATTTTCCATTAAACCACAAAGTGTCGAAATCAACACACAAATTACAATATAATATATTATTTATTTTATAAACAGGAATTGAAATCAGTAAAAAAAAAAAAAATATGATCACTTATTGAAAAATAAAAAAAGTTTAACGTTAAAAGTATATAATCATCAAATTTCCACAAAAAAACGTACATTATGTAAATTCATGTCTATTTATATAAACAACAAAGTGTAAAGTGTAAAAAAAAAAAAAGTTTTAGTTTTCTAGATGTTAATATTTTTATTCGTTCTTGAATTTTTTGTTTCAAGAAATTATTGCTAAACTAGCTGCCCCGTCCGTCTTCGGCGGGTTTCACGTCTAGCCAGGTGGTCCCATTAGCTGGCTCGAGCCCGCCTGCGGTGGACCCTCGCCTTTTCTTTATGCAATTTTTCAGTAAACTCATTTCAGGCAATTAATAATAAAAGTACATACCTGGCTTATTAAATTAGAGGAGATTCTATATAAAGTATTGCGATCATGTCAATGTCGAAATTTTGATGGATATACATCTTTTGAGGTCCCCTGAGTCCAAAAAAGTGGGTCCCGCAAATTGGTGTGTCTGTGTGGACATTTAACCATGTAGGAAATGAGCTACGAGGTTGAAATTTTATATTTAAGTTAGGCACCTTCCAACCTCGTGTAAATAAGCTTTTAAACAAAATCGGCCAAAAAGTACTAGTACTTTACTGATGTACTTTTTCAGTTTTTTTCGATTTTATCAAAATCCACTCCAACGATTTTGATTAAAATTCATATATGAACTATTTTTTTGATGCTCTTTAAAAAGTATATCAGTAAAATTTTTCGTGAAAATTGTTTTAAGTACGCTTTATTGATGTTAAAGCATTCGTAGCTCAGCGCCATCTATGAATCGCGTTATCAAGTTTGAAACTAAGAGGAAACTAAATATAGCTCGACACGAAAAATCTGGTATGACCAGCACGGTGCAAAACTTCCTCTTACCGAAGGGTATGCTGTGCGCCAGTCACACCAGATTTTTAATTTTATTATTTTAACTACTAATTTGAAAATAATTAATATGTACCCTTTTTCAGAAAATTAAATTTTAATTTAGGAACTTATGCAGTTAATATTGATGTGAACATTATAACCCTTTTGGAATTTATTAGATTTATTAATTTAAAAAAAAAAAAATGAAAGAAAAATTGTATTAAAAAAAAAAAGACCAAGTCATTTTTCAAAGTGAATGCCATAATTCAATCAAAATACAGGAAAGTGACGTTTGAAATGTTAGTTAAAAAAAAAAAAAAAAAAACTAATTATAGAAAGAGTCTATATCGTATCAAAAATACTCGTTCACGTTTTAATAGGAGTATTAAAAAAAAATGTGTAAAGAATGCCACCAGTTTTTGTCATTAATCAAACAGAATCTTATGATTAGAGACCGGATTTTAAGCAAAATGCTTATTGCTTAATAAGCAACAATTAGACATTTAATTTCTACACTAATTACGAATTGAGATTGCATTTTTTATGCTTTTTTTAAGTTTTCATGCTTTTTTTTCCTTTCGTGCTTATTTTACGAATATTTATATAATTTTTAAAAATAATTCAAAAAATCGCGCCTTCCCTACTCTGACTCCGGCTCCCTGGACCCCCTACTGGGGGGGGGGAGTAATCTGGTGGAACTGGCTGTACACTTTCGGTAATTTAAAGTTCTGTACTTGTTTACCAGAATATATATACAAATAATAAAATTTTTAGGTATTAATTTTCAAAATTTTATATTAAAATTAATTACATCCTTAACTCAAAAGGGGCGCTTTGTATTCGTCATTGGTATGAGTGGAAGTTGCTTATGAGATGCTTTTTTTTAAATTTTATGCTTATTGAACAACTTTTTTTCAAGATTTTTACGATAATGGGTCTTGATTAGCTTCACTCAAGCACTTTTTGTTATTACAACGCTTTTTTTTCAGGCCTGATGATGATCATTGTATGACAGAAACTGGGAATTACAAACATGAAAATAAATATTTTTAATTTATGCGAACATTCGACTATTTAAGAAGTAAATTTCTTTTGCATTATTATTGATAAAATTGCTGAGATTTAATTTTTTATATTCTCTTACCTATATATAAGTTTATACAAATATATGTATATATATAGAGAGAGAAAGTATTGGATTCATGTCAAAAATTCTATGTCGAGAATGATTTAAGGTCCTCTGAGTCCAAAAAAAGTGGGTCCCGCAAAATGGTCAAAATATCTCAAGAATTAACACAGTTACGAGGTTAAAGTTTTATATTTAATTTAAATACCCCACTGAGACATAATAGGAAACTTGTGAACAAAATCGGCCAAAGAGTACTAGTACTTTACTGATGTACTTTTTCAGTTTTTTTTCGATTTTTTCAAAATTCGTTAAAACGATTTTGATTAAAATTCATAAATCAATTATTTTTTAATTTCTCTATTAAAATATATATTCTCTAAAATGTTTGAAGCACACTTTACTCTTGTATTTCATAAGAAAGGAGGATATGTTAACAAAATACCCAAGTTTATAAATTTGACATCTTGAATTCTAATATATCGGTGGAGACTAAATATATGTAGACAAAAAAAATCGGGTGTGACAAGCACAGAACACAATTACCGAAAATTTGAGACACATATTTTTCACAATCAATAAACTTTCCAACCTATGGATAAAAAAAAACTGTGTAAAAGTTACTTTGTTTTGATATGCAAAGTAGCTAGTTGAGTGATCAGATCATTAATAAAAAAAACTAGTAAAAAATAGATGAGAAGCTTTTGCATCCCTTTTCAAACAGCCAGCCACTCAACTTGTTAAAGCAACAATCTATTTTGTAAGAGTGTCATTATCCGCTTGTCGGATTCAATATAGCCAAGTTAGAAAATGGACCGAGGATAAGTCTAATTAAAAATAAATGAGGTCATGTCTCATAAATTTCAAAAACAGAGCAAAAAAAAAACATCAATCACTTTGTGTAAAAAGAACTTAGGAGCTAAGCGAAGGTAAAATCTATTAAAATAAGAATTAAAAAAAAAAAATAATAATCTCATCCTCATAATTAACTTTATATAAGAGCGATAGGGTATGAAAATTTATATTTTGTTAAATATCCTATTTATTAAAAAAAAAATTGAATTAGATCTTTATAAATAGACTAGCATTCGGCGGCCCCCTGGATCCCCACTCAACTGCGGCGGACCCTCGCCTTTTTTTCTTAATTATGAAAAGAAAATTATGATTACTACCTATTCCAATCCAGTGCCTGATTTACATTCACAAAATACATCAATGCAACGAATACATAAATATTTCCCTATACATTTCCTATGGGAGAAATCGTAACTTTAGGAATAAATTTTGTTTCGGGTCTCCATAACACCCTGACTGCAAAAGCACGTTTCAAAATTCCAACGGGAAGTTAGTCAAACAAAGCGTGACAGACGGACAGACAGATGGACACTCCTCTATTATATATATAAAAGATTTTTCTTTTTTAAGATACTTGGTTATCCACTTCCTTAATTAAATGAAGGTCAAATGGAAAGTGTAATTCGTAAAAGAAGAACTAAAAGCACAAATCTAATGTCAAAACAGACAAAAATAGTGTGACTAGACTGGTAATTGAAAGTTTTGTTCTGTCACATCAGATTTTTTGTGTCTATATATATAAATATTATTTAGTTTCCAACACTAAGGTAAAGATATAAATGATCTTTCCTATGAAGTACAAGAGTGAAATGTACTTCACAATTTTACTAGCAAAATGAGAATATAGATTTTAAAGGGCATCTAAAAAATAATTGATTTATAAATTTAAAATCAAAATCGTTAGAATAAATTTTGAGAAAATAGAAAAAAAACTGAAAAAGTGCATCAGTAAAGTACTAGTACCTTTTGGCCGATTATGTTCAAAAGCTTTGTGTCACGTGCCTTAGGGGTACTTAACTTAAAAATAAAATTTCAATATCCTGGTTCATTTTCTTCTTATTTTATTTTAAATATAATTGGGACCCACTTTTTTGGACTCAGTGGATTTTTGTCCTTTCTTGAGTGGAGGTATCGAATTTTTAAAATACAATATTCAAGATGAGTATTAAACTTTAAAAAAGGAAATGAAATATTACAATTTTAGACCAAGTTTTTTTCATAAAGATTTAAAGAAATATTAAAATATTTTTTGAGTCTTTTTAATAATCATCTTCATGATTTGCATGATAAACTCCGGAGATGACAAGTTAATTACTATTTTTTCATTGTATTTTCAATTTAAAAAAAAAATTGTCCATTCCACTATGCCTCTGTTTTCGGAGTGTCCGTCTGTCTGTCCGCCATGTTCTTTTTAATCAAATTACTGAAATATAATTTTTTCACTTTTATAGAGGACGTTATGGCAAGTTCAGGGATTCCCAAATTGAAATAACTTCTGTGATCTTAAGCTGAATTGTATCTGTAGCCGAAACGTTGTAATTTTTCAAATAAATAGTTAAACCGAAACAAGTTTTTTATTAATAATATTAACCACAGTAAAAGCCAAAATGTCAAAAAAATCTCAAATGGAGAGACTCAAAATTTTACCCATAGGAATGCAGTGGGTTTTATCTCGCTTTATGAAAAATTAAAGCTAATTAATTATAGTAATTAAATCTCTCAAATTAAAAATAACAAAAATTGTTATATAATTAAAATTTCTATTTTTTTTTTAATGAACATAGAAAATATATTTTTATAATAAAAACAAATTTGTTTTTAAATTTAATTATTCTTAATGAAACAAATATGAATTGTTTAAAACGAGTTATTTGAAAAATTGAGGCCCATAACGAAATTATGAACAAAAACTTCAGCAAAGAAAAAACACAAGTACACTCACTGGTCAAAAAATGGACTTCTTTTTCTTTTACAGGTATAGGCCTAAAGAAAGATATGAGATTCTAGAAATATTTTTTTAAAAATAATATTTAATAAAGTTAGTGCCCGTGAACCTATGCTCAGAGAGGATACGTTATCTTTTCGTAGATACGTAGGGTTCGCTTTTTAATTCAATTGAAGTCCATTTTTTTCGACCAGTGAGTGTACTTGTGTTTTTTCTTTGCTGACGTTTTTGTTATTAATTTCGTTAATAATTAACAGATATTTACGAATAAAATGTGCTTATCAGGAAATTATAAATTCCCAAACCAAAATAGGAAAAGAAGTTCTATAAATTAATTCTTTCAACATTTGTATTGTCAAAATGAAAACGAGATGACCCTCAAAAAATAAACAAAAAAAAAAAGAATTTTTCTTTTTGTATAGTCACACTCAAATACTTTTTTTGAAAAAAAAAACATCGACTACATAGTAACGTGTTATGAATATGTATAAATGCATCAAATTTAAATTATACAATTTATTGAATTAATTTCTATAATTAACATACGATATATCAACCTATTTATAAATGCAAAGCTTAAAAAAACTATCTACTCTCCTGGAAATGAGAGTAGAGTGGCGATGTTAATTATTTTAGCGAATCATGTGTGCAACTGCTCTAAGCTATTTAAAATGTTGATAATTTAATAACGGATATTAAATACAATAGAATCATGAGTTATTGTCCAATTACAATAATGAGTTTTTTCTTTATAACCGTCTTTAGAAAACACACAAATGCAAAGAATACATAAATATTTCTCTATACATTTCCTATGGGAGAAATCGTAACTTTAGGAATTAAATAACTTAAAAAGTTATAGGAATTTCGGGATAAAGATAATTTTCCTGTAGAAGGTCCATTTTAAGCATAGAAAATTTAATTGGGAAATTCCAAAGGGAAGTTTTTTTTTTTTTTAACACTCACACTTTTTTCTCATTCACACTCACACTTACATTCACACAGTCTTTTCGGCAACTCAGGCTTGACAATAACAGTTATTTAAATAGCCTATATATGTACTTGGGACCTGGGGTCCGAATCCGCAACCCTTGGTATAAAAGGCAGGCGCGCTATTAACTACACAAGGGCGCGGCGTTTTTTTAATTATGAAAACAAAATTACAGTATTATTATTATTATTCTAATTTAGTGCCTTGTTAAGGATTTGTTTACATTTATAGAATAAATGCCAAGAATACATGAATGTTTCCTCATACATTTCATATGGGAGAAATCGTAACTTCAGCAATTAATAACTCGAAAAGTTATAGGAATTTCTGGACAAAGATAATTTTCCTGTAGAAGGTCCTTTTTAAGCATAGAAAATTTAGTTTGGAAATTCCAAAAGGAAATTGCTCAAATAGAGCGTGTCAGACAGACCTACAGATATTAGATAATTATATATATATATATATATATATTTATACAGATTATATATTACTTAAAAAAAAGAGAAAGAAATGTCTCTAATAAAAAAAGACTTTTCGGGCTCAACTAGCTTTAGGGCTTAGTGTTACTACGTACAGTAGTTAGTTATCTGATTAAGAAGAGCGGGGGAAAGTTTTCCAACATCGCTGCTTATTTTTTTTTATTATCTACATCCCCAAAAAAAATTTCTGTGGTCAACTTATATCCAAAGTTTTGTTTATTTTTTTTATTATCTACATTCCCAAAAAAAATTTCTGTGGTCAACTTATACCCAAAGTTTTTTTTTTTTTTTTTTTAAATAAATTCTATTCTACTATGTTATGAAATTTGGTCAGAAACTGGACACAAATGTCTTAATTATTATATTATGAGCTTAGTTTCAAAGAGATGTTGTGCAAATCGTATTTTATTCGCCCGCAGCTTGCGAGAATAAAACAACATATAATTCACTAATGTCAGCGCCTGTCACGTTCTGTTTTGGCAAACGGGAAAATAAATAATAAAAAATTAAATTAAAGAGGACTTTCTCGGAATTACAGGAAAAATTATTTTCCGTCTCAAAATTTCTATAACTTTTTTGAGTTATTAATTGTTCAAGTTACGATTTCCTCCATTGAAAATGTAAGGGTAAATTCTATGGAAAATCAAAGCCAATTATTAGCAATAATTAAATCTCTTAAATGAAGAATTATAAAAGTTATTATATAAAAATTTTTTTTTCTTTAATTGATTATCATATCTGTGTTGTATCTATTGATAGAAATCCTATAACAGATGTGTTCTAATTATCAAAGCTAACTTATTATGATTTTTAATTGAAAAAAAAAGAGAATTAATATTTCAACTACGTAATATACGTACAATCCAAGCTGAGTGTGTGATTTTATTTCTACCATCTCATTCCCCCTTGGGAATTTAAATATTCTGCACTAAGGCAAATGTGAAAGTAGTTTTTTTTTTTTTTTTTTTCTCTAGTACAATAATAGAAAAATTTTAAGCAAAGAGTAGTTATTCATTTAATATGTAATTAGCTTTAACTCTCTGTTTATGGCAGGTTGCGGATCGAGAAGACGGGAGGAGCATGGTGTCCAAAACAGCAAGTAGAAAGGGGTGTCCGGGAATGGCTGCAGATTGACCTGGGAAGAGTGCATGTGGTCACTGGGGTAGAGACCCAGGGTAGATATGACCACGGCAGGGGTCAAGAGTACGCCGAGGAGTACACTCTCGAGTACTGGAGACCCGGATTGGCTGCTTGGCGGGAGTACACCCGATGGGATGGAAAGAAGGTAAGTCTAACGACTTGATAATAATTGTGTTGCTTTTATTTTCAGTTTTTTTTTTTTTTTTAAGACACTTTCTTAGACCAAATTAATGTGGTACTTTATTTAAAGTCCTACGCGGATTAGTCAATTTTCAAAACTTCCATTGAGCTAGAGATCTGAAATTTGATATTTTTTTTTTTTATAAATTGTTGAATATTTAGGACTTCAAATAAAAACGTCGAGGATCTAAGAAAATAATTTCTTGAATGTTCCACACTTTTATTTCAAGGCGGTGTCTTTATAAAAAATATGAAAAATTAAATTAATAATCAGAGTTGGGTTTTATACATGATTTTGTATTTTTATACAAAAATCGCGGATAAAACTGTATAAAATGTATAAAACTCGGAGGCGCATGCGCAAACTCGACGAGAAAGGAAATTTAAATAAAATTCATTTATCTTTTAACCTTTTTTTTTCGGAGAGTTGTTTTTTTTTACAGTTTTTTACATCAGCCTAGTTTTATCCGTAATAGTTTTATACATGTATAAAACCGTGTATTATACTCGGCGGTATAAAATTTGCCAACTCTGTTCATAACTCCGTTTCGTAGATATTAGTGAGTTCTATTTTTAATTTCTAATAAACTTTCCTCTAGTATTGCCAAATTTTTTAGCCCTGAAGATGGCCTCTATCGAGACCGAAACGTCGGAAAAAAATTTGGCTGTTAGTCTCTGCTCCTGGAACCCTTCCTTGATGAAAATTTCCTCTATTTATATGTTTTAATAATATGTATAAGGTTTGAAAGTGTATTTTATTATTTTACTTCTGACGAAATAACTAATTAACGGATTATGCTACAAGCATGAAATTTTTTTTTTGAGATTTTTTAAAACAATACCTAGCTCCCTGTTTAGTGGTATTTTGAAAAAGTCTTTTAGTTTATTAATAAATTAAGTTAAAAATTTGAGGTGAAAAATAGGGCTATTTTTTAGACCAATTAAAAAAAAACTAAAAGCCTTTTTCAAAATATCACTAAACAGTGAGCTAGGTATTGTTTTAAGGAATCTTTAAAAAAAAATAGCATGGTTCTAGCATAATCCGTTAATTAGTTATTTCGTCAGGAGTAAAATAATAAAATACACTTCCCAACGGAATTAAAAATATTTGAAAAATATGAATTTAATTTTTTTGGAAGACAGCCTTGAAATAAAAGCGTGGGGCACTCAAAGGACTATTAGATTCTCTAAGCGCCACATGCTTTTATTTTAAGACATAAAAATTTAACATTCTCTATTTTTAGTTCAATTTAAATAAAATCATTTTAAAAAATTCTTTTTTTTCCTCTTACAAGTTAAAAATACACAATTTTAATGCTATTATCATTTGTTTTTTGAAATTTTATTTGTCAAAAGTATACGTAAATTATATGCCCAAAAAAAAATTATTCATTTCGTTCTTGTTTTCTGTCGGACAAATAAGTTTTAAGAAAGGCCATTTGTGAATCGAATGATATCAGAGGGCTATATAATGATAGGCTATAAATAATCCCCCTTTCGCGCCTCCCCCCCCACACACACAAAAATATAGATTTATATAGAACTTGCAGGGATGGGAAAAACAAATTCAACTTGAGTTCAATTTGTCCAAAAAAAAAAGGTTAAGAACACAAATTTTAAAGTCTCATAATTTTTAAAGCATTAATCTGAAGAAAGATTAAACCCAGCCTATTTTGAGAGATTTATATGATTTTACACTCTCTCATGTAATAATGATATAGAGAGAAATTAGTGGATACATGTCGAAAATTCGATGTCGAAATTTTGATGTTTGAGTTCAAAAAAGAGTCTCGCGAAATGGTCTGTTTGACTTAAATTTAAAGCATGAAGGTATTGAGCTACTAGGTTGAAATTTTATATTTAAGTTAAGCACCTCCCGGAGACGTAAAAATAAACTTTTAAACAAAATCGGTCAAAGAGTACTAGTACTTTACTGATGAACTTTTTCAGTTTTTTTTTTTTTTTTTTTTTCGATTTCTTCAAAATTCACTGTAAAGATTTTGATTAAAATTCATAAATCAATTATTTTTTAGACGCTCTTTAAAATGTATATTCTCATTTTACTCTTTAAATTGTTTGAAGCACAATTTATTCTTGCACTTTATAGGAAATATAGAAGCTATGGTAACGAAATATAAATTTTATAATCTTGAATTTTAATATATCGGCGGGTAACTAAATATATGTCGACACAAAAAATCTGGTGTAACAAGCACAGAACACAACTTTCAATTACCGAAACTAAAACATATGAGCTTAAATAAGAATGCCTGGCCCCTAATATGTATATTAATCTCTATAACTGATATCGTAAAAGTATTACATGGCCTAAGTTGCCGAAAAGACTGTGTGTATGTGTGTGTGAATATGAGTGTGAATGAAAAAAAATGTGAGTGTTTAAAAAAAAAATATATATATATATGAAATATATAGAGTATTGCGATCATCAAAAATTCGATCTCGAGATTTTGATGGAAATACCATCAAGAGAAAAGATATTGGACAACCCCCTCACGTCTACCTGAATTTAGAGCCTTTTGAGGTATGTGGACGTGAGGGGGTTGTCCAATATCTTTTATCTTGATGGTACATGTTTTGAGGTCCCCTGAATCCAAAAAAGTGGGTCCCCCAAATTCATAAATCACCTATTTTTTAAATGCTCTTTAAAATGTATATTCACATTTTACCTTTGAAATCTGAAGACTTCTGAAGACCACTTTATGGTCTGTGTGTCTGTGTGTGTGGACATTTTTAACCATGAAGGAAATGAGCTACGAGGTTGAAAGTTTAATTATTTGATATTTAAGTTAAACACTCCCCGACCACGTGTAAATAAGCTTTTAAACAAAATCAACCAAAAAGTACTAGTACTTTATTGAGATATTTTTCAGTTTTTTTCTATTTTCTTTTTTAGATGGTCTTTAAAATGTATATTCTCATTTTGCCGTTGAAATCTTCTGAAAAAGACTTTGCTCTTGTATTTCATTGAAAAAAGCTAAGTTTTTCTCAGTTTTTTTCGATTTTCTCAAAATTTGCTCCAATGATTTTAATAAAAATTCAAAAATCAGTTATTTTTTACATGCCCTTTAAAATGTATATTCTTTTTTTTCAAAAATTTTCGAATTCTTATGAAATTTTGTATTTATTTAGGATTCCCTATTGTGTATAAAATCTCCAAATATGAGATTAAAATTTTGAAAAAAAAAAAAAAGTTTATTTTAAACAGTCAACTTTTGAATTAATTGACTTTTTTACTTTTTACTTATGAATTGGATGGAAGTGGTCAAGTTTGAAACTAAATATATCTAGACACAAACAAAATCTGGTGTGACCAGCCTCTATATCTAGAGATCTCTGTCATTAATTTATCATACAAGCAACTCTGTCATATGCCATGCTCATTAATAAATAATAATAATAATAAGCTTTATTATCTTTAATTTAATTTTCATTCAGAATTCATTTTTTTTTTTTTTTTAAAGAAAAATTTTTATTATATCCGAGCACGAAATTTTCTTTCAAGTAGTAGAGCGGGCACTGGAGGTAGTTGAGTATGCAAAATTTGAGGACCGAATTCTGACAATGGATTTGGGCTAAGAATAGCTCCCAGAATAAGGATCCGGATCTTGCCGGGCCAATTTTTGGTCCAATTTTTTTTTACCCCCACCCCATAGGAAATCAATGGAGTGCATGCTAAGATGATGTGAAGATTTGCAATTATGGTCAAATTCGAGTACTTAAAACCTCAAACAATGAAAAAACTCTCTTGTCAGCAACTGAGGGGATCCTCTAGAGTCCCCTGAGAAGTACTATCTTGCCACCAGTTGTGGTGGTCCCCTCTAACCCCTTCATCTCTTTTCTCTCTCTTTGTTATAAATTTAAATATACGGCTTTAAAATCATGTCAAATTGTGGGGACCGGCAATTATGTTCATAATCCACTAGCTGGTATCCCAACCAATGAAAAATACTATCTTGCCGCCAACTGCGGTGGTCCCCTCTAACCCCTTCACCTCTTTTCTCTCTCTTTGTTATAAATTTAAATATACGGCTTTAACACCATGCCAAATTGTGGGGACCGGCAATTATGTTCATAATCCACTAGCTGGTATCCCAATCAATGAAAAATACTATCTTGCCGCCATCTGCGGTGGTCCCCTCTAACCCCTTCACCTCTTTTCTCTCTCTTTGTTATAAATTTAAATGTACGGCTTTAACACCATGCCAAATTGTAGGGACCGGCAATTATGTTCATAATCCACTACCTGGTATCTCAATCAATGAAAAATACTATCTTGCCGCCAACTGCGGTGGTCCCCTTTAACCCCTTCACCTCTTTTCTCTCCCTTTATTATACATTTAGATGTACTGTCTTAAAACCATGCCAAATTGTGGGGACCGACAATTATGCTCATAATCCATTACCTCGTGTTCCAATCAATGAAAAATACTATCTTGCCGCCAGTTGTGGTGGTCCCCTCTAACCCCTTCACCTCTTTTCTCTCCCTTTATTATACATTTAGATGTACTGTCTTAAAACCATGCCAAATTGTGGGGACCGGCAATTATGCTCATAATCTACTACCTGGTGTATTTATAATAAAGGGAGATAAAAGAGGTGAAGAGGTTAGAGGGGACCACCACAACTGGTGGCAAGATAGTATTTTTCATTGGTTGGGATACCAGCTAGTGGATTATGAGCATAATTGCCGGTCCCCACAATTTGGCATGGTGTTAAAGCCGTATATTTAAATTTATAACAAAGAGAGAGAAAAGAAATGAAGGGGTTAGAGGGGACCACCACAACTGGTGGCAAGATAGTACTTCTCAGGGGACTCTAGAGGATCCCCTCAGTTGCTGACAAGACAGTTTTTTCATTGTTTGAGGTTTTAAGTACTCGAATTTGACCATAATTGCAAATCTTCACATCATCTTAGCATGCATTCCATTGATTTCCTATGGGGTGGGGGTAAAAAAAAATTGGACCAAAAATTGGCCCGGCAAGATCCGGATCCTTATTCTGGGAGCTATTCTTAGCCCAAATCCATTGTCAGAATTCGGTCCTCAAATTTTGCATACTCAACTACCTCCAGCGCCTGGTCTATAGAATTAGCAGGTAAATATGCAATTTATTTTCAACCTATCAAGATTTTAAACGACTAAAGAAAAATTACCTCTCATATTATATAATAATAAAATTGTTTCGTCGTTGATTAATTTTAAATGCATGTAATTTATTTTAGTTAAAAGAATTTTTTTTTTTTTTTTATTTATTTTGACGTAAAAACGAATGAGAATTTGGAAATAAGATAAGGGAAATCAGAAGCTGAAAAAAAAATATGTGAGAAGGGGAAGAAAAGATAAAAAAAATTCTGGTGTGATAGGTAGCACAGCACTTGCAAAGTATATTTATTGAAAGTTTTGTTCTGTGTTTGTCACACCAGAATTTTTGTGTCAGTTTCCGCCGATATATTAGAATTCATGATGTAAAAGAGAAAAATATTTATATTTCGTTAACTATTTCTTCAATATTTCCTATGAAGTACAAGAGTAAAGTGTGCTTTAAACAATTTCAACGGCAAAATGAGAATATACATTTTAAAGAGCATCTAAAAAATAATTTATTTTTGAATTTTAATCAAAATCGTTAGAGTGAATTTTAAGAAAATCGAAAAAAACTAAAAAAAGTACATCAGTAAAGTACTAGTACTCTTTGGCCGATTTCGTTCAAAAGCTTCGTGTCGCGTGCCAGTGGAGTACCTAACCTAAATATCAAATTTCAACCTCGTAGATGTTTTTGTTCTTGAGATATTCTGTTCTCAGATCATTTTGGGGACCCATTTATTTGGACTCAGGGGACCTCAAAATATGTACGGTATATCCATCAACACTTCGACATCCAATTTTTGACATGAATGATGATTTTTTAATGGAATAAATATAAAAAAAATTTGATATTAATGAAAGAACGACATTATATTTAATATGCTAAAAATCTGGTGTGAACAATCGCACAATAACAACTTTATCCTAGGTTCGGTAATCGAAAGTTGTGTTCTGTGCTTGTCACACCCAGTTTTTTGTATTGCCATAAATTTTAATAGGAGAATTAAATTCAAGTATTTATTTATTTAACATTGTTAAATATAGAAATCATTGAAACAAAAAAACCTTGTGTATCATACTTGAATTTAATTCTCCTATTAAAGCATACTGTATCAACTAGAGCCAACGGCTACCAGTTTAAAATTAATGACATAAATTTTTTTTCCAACGCTATATTAGAATTCAAGATGTCATACAGAAAAATCTAGTGCGACTGGTCACAGAACTTTCTCTACCTTCAGGAATCGAAAATTGTGTTCTGTGCTTGTCACACCAGTCTTTTTGTGTCGACATATATTTAGGCTCCGACAGTACTGCACATTTGAATTCAAGATGTAACATTTATAATCATGGGAAAATTTTTATATTTTGTTACCATGGCAACCATTTCTCCTATCTTTCCTAAGGAGTACAAGAGGAAAGTGGTCTTCAGAAGATTTCAAGGGCGCAATGAGAATATACATTTTCAAAGAGCAACTAAAAAATAATTGATTTATGAATTTTAATCAAAAACGTTAAAGCAGAAAATCGAAAATTACTGAAAAAGTACATCAGTAAAGTACTAGTACTGATTTTAATTAAATGGTTAATTTCACACCTCAGAGGGGTACGTAACTTAAAAATAAAATTTCAGTCTTCTAGCTCTTTTCTTTCTTGAGATATTTTGTTCCACAGACAGACCATTTTGAGGGACCTACTTTGTTGGACTCAAGTCAAAATTTCGACATGAATCCAATACTTAGGTAAGAGAATGTACAAAAGAGACAATACAGGCAATGTTTATTTTTAACTCTGGATTAAAACAATTTTATTTAATAGGGATATTCTTTTTCCTTTTATTTTTAAATAGGCTCTTTTAAATCCATTCCGGATTAGAGGTAAATGAAGTTTGTTTGTTTTTTCATGTATTTATGATTTCTAGCTGCTTGTTTTTCTAAGGATTACAATAAATTTTTAAACTTTCATATTTGTATTAACTTATTGATTAGTATTCTGATCACAAAACAAATTAAATTGTTCAATTTCCTTTTTTTTTTTTTTTTTACAAACTGCATTATCAAAACGTAGAGGGTCATTTTTAAAATTGATCAATATCTAAAAACCTACTTTGAATTTTTAACATTTTATCATGTTTTTCCATGATATTATTATTATAATTGAATAATAATATTAATTCCAAACATTTCTCTCTGCAAATATAGATAAGGTTTAATGATATTGGGCTATAGCGTGAAATGGAGAATAGTAGAGGGAATTACTTTTAAAGGATGACTTACTTACTTTGCTAACGAATAATATAAATGGAAATTTGTCACGTTAATTACTTTTCAACTTGTTTTGATTCACATATTCAAAATAAATATTATAATTAATGAGAACATAAAAAAATCTGTGTGACTGGTAGCACAGGATACAACGTTCAATTAATGACATTTTGCTTTGAGATATATTTATTTTCTTTAGAAAATCAGAAAACAAACTGAAAAAGTAAATCAGTAAAGTATTAGTACTCTTTGGACGATTTTGTTCAAAAGCCTATTTTCACGCCTCAGTGGGATACCTAACTTAAATATAAAATTTCAACCTCATAGTTCATTTTTTTCATACTTCAAAAACTAGACATCAAATTTTTGACATGAATCCAATACTCTACAATAAATAAATAAATTTAATTTAATTAACTCTTTACAGAAAAAAAATCCATTTACAAAGAGATGAATAAATAAATATACATTGTATGATAGATATACAGAACATTATTAAAAATACAGTGTACAGTGAATGCCACAATTAAGTCCCCATCTGATAGCTTTAGCCTTAAGTATATGGTAAATGGTGAAATAATTTTATATTTGAAAAGGTAAAATAAAACCATCTGTACCAGATTATACGTTTTACCTTTTCGGTCATTAAAAATATTTCACTATACACCATATACTATACCAAATACTTAAGGCTAAAGCTATAAGGTGGGGACTTAATTGTGGCGCTCACTGTACCATCAAACAAGTGTCCTTAACATTGTGAAAAAGTCCACATCAGCATTTATGGCCATTTTCAGCAATGTAGACATTGGCGACCAATAACCAAAGTTGGTCCTGGAATATTTTTGAACAAAAAAGCGGGCTGCCCCTGCGCATAAATGTTGGCATTGAGATACCGAGTATCTGATCATCATCGATGCGACCATTCAGTACTCCGAAGAGAGGCTTCATCTCACACGGAGAGGCTCAAGATTATATAGTGCCAAAAGATGGTCGTATACGACATCATAAGTGAAGATCCCAAAGTCATTGGCAAATGAAGCCTCTTCTGCACCCTCTCAATAGACAGATCAATTATGGAACCGAATTCCAAAATACTCCTTACTAAAGATATATATATATATATATAAGTAATAAGGATAGCGGATGGCAGCCAGGAAAAATAAAAACAAAATCAGATTTTTCTTTATTTGATCGTCGACATTTCGTCCTTCCTCAGGACAATAAATCGCCAAACAAATATTCATTAACTGGAAGGGGATTAAAGCAATGAATGTATCCAGTTTGTCAACTATGGAAATTTTATTATTCCCATACACGATTTCAATTTTCTTTAGAAATACGTCCATCTGTATTTGTTTGACGATTGGTTGTCCTTGGACGTCCGAAACGTCCACGATGATCAAATAAAGAAAAATCTGATTTTGTTTTTATTTTTCCTGGCTGCCCGCTATATTCTCCATCATCTATACCAAGCCAGAGAAAGTAAAAATGACACTCACCATTGTCCTATTCGGAGTTTGGTAATGGTGTGAAGTCACTCATCCATTTTTGGTATGAATCTCGATGTCACTAAAAATGAATAAAGAATTAATTTAAAAAAAAAAGTAGTTACTTACAAAATAGTAACATTTCGACAGCAAGAATGGATTATTGACCATTATTAAATTCATTATATACCAGGTATGTTGTATGGTCAACAACCGACAACAAACTAATTAATCAATCAGCTATGCTAGATGGGTTTGTTGGTTAATTGGTTTATGTTCCCCCATACCTACGATATATACAGAATTGTCTATATATCTATATATATTAATATAATAGCGGAGTGTCAGTCTGTCGCCTGTCACGCTCTGTTTGACCAACTTGCAGTTGGAATTTCGCAGACTTATAGAGGTCGTTATGGAGAGTCCAGAAAAAATAGTAGGGTCCCGAAATTACTGTAACTTTTTGAGTTATTAATTCCTAAAGTTACGATTTCTCCAATAGGAAATGTATAGAGAAATATTTGTGTTCTTTGCATTTCTGTATTCTATGAATATAAACAAAATCTCAAGCAGCCACTCTTGGAATAGTAATAATAGTTTTTTTCATAATTAAGAAAATGGGAGGGTCCGCCGCAGGCGAGCCCGAGTCAGCTAGTTTTTAACATAAATGAAATTTAAAGAGACTAGCTGCGGTAGGGTTGCCGGAGGCCCTGGCGGGCAGCGTCTCGGGATATGACTAAGAGTTTTCCAGATAAATGTATTTTAATTAACTATCCGCGCCTCTCTTCGGCGGGCTTCGCCCCCTGGACCCCCCTCCAGCTGAATCGGGCCCGCCTGCGGCCGACCCTCGCCTTCCCCCCCCCCGGGCCCCCCTTCTTAATTATGAAAAGAAAATTATTATTATACCATTCCAATTCAGTGGCTACTTGAGGATTTGCTTACATTCATGGAATACACAAATGAAAAGAATACATAAATATTTCTCTATACATTTCCTATGGGAGAAATCGTAACTTTAAGAATTAATAACTCAAAAAGTTATAGGAATTTCGGGATGAAAATAATTTTCCTGTAATCCCGAGAAGGTCCTCTTTATGAATATCAAATTTCATTTCTAATTCTAACGTGAAGTTGCCTGAATAGAGCGTGACAGACAGACAGACAGACAGACGGACATTAGCGAATTATATGTATATAGATGATGAGCTTACTTTAATTATAAATATAGACCACTCCAAATAAATAGAGATTTTTTATTAAGGGTAGCTATATTCAATTTAAAAGAAAAAATAAAATAAATGAAAAAGGGTTGTTTAATGTCTCTTTAGCTCATTTAATGGCTTCGATATTGGGGATTCATTATCAATCACTTTATCTCTGAACGGCTTTAAACATTTTTTTTTTTTTTTTCAATAGTAAAAGTAGAAACCATTCGCCAATGTCATAGTAGCTATCATTGCATGTGCATTTCAATTACAAACCTCACTAAATGAAGTCACGAGTCGTATTTGTGTCTGTGTGTGTGTTTTTTTAGGGAGTTGAAGTGTCAATATACACACAACCCCCTCCCCCCACCTCCCCCAGTTACACATACACATCGATCGATCTATTGGAAGTCAATCATTGTGTGTGTGTTGGTATTGGGGAGAGCAGCTGGCAGGCCAACTTTGTCATCAAATTAATGGGCCCAATTTAGAGGGGGGCGAAGGGGAAGGGGGATCACGCGATGCCGTTGCTCCCCCCACCTCCTACCCTTTTCCCGGCTATCACTTTAGAAAACGCCTTAGACGAAACGCTACTGCTATTTAGATATTCCCACAATTGGCAAAACAGCACACGAAACAGCCATAAAACCCAATGAGATCCTCTCTATCTCGACAAATAAACATATTTTCTTTTTTTTTCTTTTCTTTATATATATAAAGATTGTCAAGGAGAAAAGAAAAGAAACTGCTAAAGAAAGAAAATGAATGTGTTTAGTCAAACATTAACGTCAAGAAATGGCCTTATCGTGATTATTAATTCACGAGAAATGAATTCGATTAGATATCATTACAAAATGTCAAGAATTATTAATTGTATCTTCTCAATTAATGTATGAATTAGATATAACTAGCCCACCGAAGGCGGGTGGAGCGGCTAGCCAAAGGGTTTTCGCCCCCCTTCAAATTTCGGGTCCGCTTGCGGCAGACCCTCTCTTTTCAGTATTCAAGTGCCGCAAATTTACATATCTGACTAATTAAGAAAAAAAAAAATTATCATATTTTGTATTATTTTTTATTAGGATAAAAAAAGTAAAGTAAAAGTAAAATAAAGTTTTATTTCCATAGTATTAAAGTACAGTTTACATATTAAAATGTTTGTATTTTCCCCTTACTATCTCGCGGCTTCAGACGTTGTCTTTTATCCGGCGGCTTCTTAACTCTTTTCGGCCTTTTCTTTATCTTTCCGACTTTTTGACTTTGAAGGGAAAAATTTGAAAAAACCCTTTTCTTTTTTTTATATAAACAAGTAACAAAACAATTATGTGTGATGATTAGGGTGACAATGTAATGGGATGGGGTGATAATTAAGTGCAATTAGATTTATTATCGAGTCCAGAAAGGTCCATTATGGGAAGCCTAGATCTCCTTCCCTCCGCAGGATGTTGGTGCGCTCTTTTGAATCATGTGCTTCTATTAGTTTTATGACCAGTATGATAAATTTAGAAAATACTTCTTTTAGTTGAGGAGCATTCATGGAATAGGGTTCAGATTTGTTCTGGTGCCCTCCAAGATCATTACTTCGGAGGTGATTACTACTGGCCTGAGATCCATCTCTTATTAAATTTGGATTGGTTGTGTTCCTGGGCCATTTTGGGGGAGCTAAATTATCTCCACTCTCGGTTGGTGAACGGGGTAGGTTTGGAAATTGTGTCTTGTTTTGAATTTGCAAAGTGCTTTCATTAGATCTTTCTTTTTTTGGTACTTTTGAGTTAATGAAGTTAATTTTTGCTTGGCATTCTTTACTACTTGCCGAGTGGTCCCCATTACAGTTTGTACATTTCAGGGTTGTGGATTTACATTCGTGGTTTTTATGGGGCCCCGAGCAGCGGACACACCTCTCTTTTAATTCACAGTTTAGACTTATGTGGCCGAATTCCTGGCAGCGAAAACACTGCTGGATTTTCTGAGAATTTTTGTATTTTTCCCAATATATTTTAGTGTATAATAAGTGTTTAATAGCAAATATAGCTTTAAGATCTTTGTTAGGATTAAATTTCACGATATAAATTGGTATTTTTATATTTGTTCCTTTTCTATTCAATTGAATAATATCACACGGTTCGTGTCCTTGCTCTTTGAGATTATTTTTAATCTCTTCGCAAGTTATGGTACTGTGTAGGCCCTTAAGAACTACTTTTGTGGGCAATTCTTCCTTGAGACCAAAGGTATAATATTGAATGTTGTGCTTACTTAGGAAGTTCTTGACTAATTTAAAATCTCCTACTGTGTTTGTTCTTATAATTATTTTTTCAAAATTTTTCCTGAATTGCATTTGAATTCTACATCCGATTTGGTGAGAGCGTTTATCTTTTTGAAGAATGCAGTTGCTTGCTGCAAGGATTCCTTAACTATAAGGGGAGGGGGTCTCCTGATTTTAACAGGAGCCTCTGGACTCTCCTCTTCCTCTATATTAATGTCTTCCAATGATTCAAATCTATTTTGAGCTCCACATTGTAAAATGATAATTCGCTATCATTGGTTGAATCAAGGGAAGAATCTCTAATTTTAGGTTTATTTTGATCAGTTCGACGGCGCTTACTTGTTTGATTCAGAGTGCTATCTGGATCGGGCTCCTTTGAACAACCAGGTTTTGGCGGGCCTCCTCTTCGCGGGGGTTTTACCTTTTCATCAGCCTTTTCTCCTTCGGAGTCGCAGGTTGGATTGGAGGTTTCGATGTCGGGAGCTTGCTGGGCTGGGTTCTAACCCGAGATCCATTGGACCTCATTTCCTATTAACTAGGCGATATTCCCTTTGAATTTTTAATAAACGAGGATAATATACCACAAAGACACGAATTATATACGAATAATAATTAGAAACAGTTTAAAATTAATAAAATAAAAAATTAGTATAAGCGAAAATTTCGAGAAAAAACGCGCGGGACAGGATAAAAAAAATAAATAAATTTTAATTATATAAGAATTTTTATTATTTTTAATTTGAGAGATTCAATTTATTATAATTAATTAGCTTTGATTTTTCATAATTAGAGATAAAACCCAATACTTTTCAATGGGAAAATTAACTTTTTTTTTTTGAGCCTCCATTATTGAAAATATGGGGTAATTTTCCTGAACTCCCCATAATGACTGGCACTCCTAAAAGAGTGGAAAATTTAATTTCGCAAGTTGATCAGAATCAGACAACACTTGGATATTATACTGTATTTAGGTGAAAATGTCATATAGGTTGTGATTAATCTGGATAAACAAATATGTAGAATACGACTCTCTTTTAGCGCAAATAACCACTCGGCGTTGAAGCGCTCAAGAATAAATAAATTAAAAAAAAATCTGGTGAATCTGGTCGCACAGCACACAACTTTCTCTTACCTTTGATAAACGAAAGTTGTATTCTGTGCTTGTCACACCAGATTTTTCGTGTCGACATAAATTTAGTTTTTGACAGTAAATTTAAAAACATGGGAAAATATTTATATTTTGTTACCATGGCAACCATCTCTCCTATGACAAGAGTAAAGTGTGCTTCAAACAATTTCAAGGGCAAAATGAGAATATACATTTGAAAGAGCATCTAAAAAATATTATTTTTGAATTTTAATCAAAATCGTTTAGTGAATTTTGAGAAAATCGAAAAGAATCTTAAAAAGTGCATCAGTAAAGTACTAGTACTTTTTGGCCGATTTTGATTAAAAGCTTATTTTCACGCCACAGGGGAGTGCCTAATTTAAATATAAAATTTCCCAATTCCTTCATGATTAAAATACACAGACAGACAGACAGACGACAGACTATGTCGCGAAAACCATTTTTTGGATTCGGGGGACCTCAAAACGTGTATATCCATCAAAATTCCGACATCGAATTTTTGACATGAATCCAATACTTTCTCTCTCTATATATTAACATATATATAGAGGTAAGAGAAAGTAAATAAAATTCAAAATTTAAAACAATAATATGTTTTAATTAACCCTGACCAAGATCAAATAGAACGGCGAGTAAACTTCCAATTTTTTTTGACTTTTCACCCCTGCTAAAATTTATTTCCCTGTAAAAGGCCTGTCTACATGTCAAAATATAATTATGGTGATTAGGCGTATACATGTTTTGTACATCATTATAGAACTCTATAAATAACTTAGGTCAATCTGAGGTCACAGAATGTCAGAGATTTCCTATACTAATATTATTAGAGGATGGAAGTCGTGGGTTGGGCAGGCTCAGGTGCATATGAATCTTGGGTCTGACCCCTTGGCTTAAGCCTCCTTCCTGAGGAACAGCCACTTAATCGCAGGGATGACAGGTGCTCATTTGCAAATGCAATTTACTAACTTCTTCAAAAAAGAAATACAATCTCTTGTTGGTTGTAGTTATAACTGTGATGTAATTAAAATAAATGGATGGATCACACCAGTTTTTTTTTTTTTTTTAATAGAAACGTTATTTATATATTCATATAATTACCTGTTTGAATTATTATTTTAAACTAAGATTCTAAATTTTATTAAAATATATTATTCTACAATTTAAATTAATATTATATGTATAATAAATTAGCTAAGATCACGATTTAGCTGACTAGTCACTATTAATATAAGCTAACTGCTTAGTTGACTAAACCATATTAATCCTAAATTAAAATAGTAATTTAATGTTTCATTAGAAAAAAGTCAGGTGTACATAGCTGAAAACACACGCACACGTACACACAGACAGACAGAAAG
The DNA here is from genome assembly GCA_023213315.1 of Euborellia annulipes. Classification (NCBI taxonomy): domain Eukaryota; kingdom Metazoa; phylum Arthropoda; class Insecta; order Dermaptera; family Anisolabididae; genus Euborellia; species Euborellia annulipes. Next base: position 56,325 of record JAKCPI010003666.1, on the reverse strand, counting down.
ACTCTGGGGGCCTCAAAACATGTATTTAAATGTTCAATAAAAAAAAGAATTAGGACACAGTGCTCATTTTTTTTTATTTAATCCCCCCCCGCAAAGCCCCTGCAAATCCTGGAGAGTTTTTATCAGTTTGGGAAAGCGTAGTCCGCCCTAGAGAAGCACAGGAAAAAGTTTGGTCAACATCGCATTAGAAATTAAAACAAAATTTAAAGAATAACTTCGTACAGGAAAATTAGGCTCAAAAACTTTTGAGCCTCCCAAACCCTCAAAAGAACGGGGTGGTCCCATTTAGTCCCTTCTCCATCCCAAACCGAAGTTTTCTCTCATAGAGGATGTTATGGAGTGTACAGGAAAAATAGCTGAGTTCTCAAATTCTCAAAAGTGAAGGTTAAAATTTTTTTTTTGAAAATTTCCCCATTGAAAAGCGATGGGCAAAGCTAATTAATTTAAATAATAAAATACAATAATTAAATCTCTCAAATGAAAAATTAAATACATTGTTAATTAAACCGAATTAATTTATATAATGTAAATTTACCGAAATAATACGAAATACGAAAATAATTTAACCGAAACGTCGGCCCTTGTTTTAATAATAAAATGAAATAAAACTCCCATGCTCATTTTTTTTACCAAATTTAAATACGAACATTGAGCTATATACTGGCTACTTCCTTCCAATAAATTTTATATAAAATCCTAGAAATAGTAGGCCTATGTCTGCCTGTCCGTTTTTCTGGATAACGTTATCCAGCGTGTCCACCCCAGCATATAAGAATTTTAAAACGTAATGTTCACAAGGGCCAAGATAGGAAAATAAATGGGCGAAACTTCCCTGACTAGGCGAGTTGTTTAGTATCTATGTATATAATTCGTTAATGACCGTCTGTCTGTCTCTATTAAGGCAACTTCCCGAAATTTCAAATCCAAATTTTATATATGCTCAAAGAGGACCTTATAAGTATTACAGGAAAATTATTTTCATCCCGAAATTTCTATAACTTGTTGAGTTATTAATTGGTGAAGTTACGATTTCTCCCATAGGAAATGTTGATTATTTATTCTTTGCATTTTATTTATTTTTTTTTTTTTTTTAATAAGTTATATAAAATAGACTAACCAAAACATTTCAAAACCACTTGGCTATGGTAAATGTTTGGGTTATCAACAGTTATTCAACTTCATTACATCGATAACGGGGGGCGCGCGCGAGTCATTGCAATTGATTTTCAATCGTATCATCAAAATTTTATCGTCAGTCAATAAAATGGAAACTGGAGCTTTTTCCATCCCCTTTTTTTTTTTCTCACCACCCAGTCAACATTCACTCTTAGACTTTGATCCTTCACTAGTCAGATCAAAGTTTTACGATTTCGCTCGTTGTGCGCGATTAACGAAATCGACTCGCACAGTCAGAACAGTAAGCAGAGTAAAAAAAAAAATTCGAATAAAAAAAAAAACGGATATCTTCCACGAGCTTAGGCTGATGATTTGTGGGAAAAGGGGTTACGTTTTTTTTTTTTTTTTTTTGTGCTCCAGGTTCAAAGGCTTTTAAACACCTTGAAGATTGCATTTGAATTGAGAATCGAAAAAATAAAATATGAATTTTAATTAAAAAAGTAAAAAAAAAAAATCGATGATTCGGCAATACTTTCTTTAATAATAAAAGAAAATTTATTTCATTTTTATTAAGAGTAGGCCTACTATCAGTAACAACTGCACGAATAAGTATTATTTGCTTTCAAAGGAAAAAAAAATCAGATAAAAAAAAAAAACGAGTAAATTGCTGTGACCAAAATTAGTTATAACATTAGGACTAGCCGCGTCGCCCGCTCTCGGATTCTTAATATTTTTCAATTTTTTGAGCCTCTCCATTTGAGAAGAGTCCGGATAATTTTCCTGTACTTAGAGAATCCAGATAATTTTCCTGTAATCTCTATAGCATCCTCTATAAGGATACCAAACTTCAATGGGAAGATAATCAAAACGAGGATGTCGAAAGGACTTTAGCGATAAATAATTACTACCGCGAGCCCACCTTCGGTAGACTTTGTATATAGCTTCGCCTCCGCCCTCCATTCATGTTCAAAAGCTTTCAATTCTCAAAATGACTAACTATATCATAAAGAATATAGCTGCAATCAAATTTATAAGTGTTCTTATTGTATTAACTCTGAAGAAAATTTTAAAAATAAAAATATTCACAGTGAACAAGATGAAGCATCTGACGATTACAAAAAACCTTATTCTTGCACAAATTGCTAGGAGACCCTCGCCTAGTCTTAATCATGATTTTTCAGTAAACTCGTTCCTGACAATTCATATACTCGGTAAATATAAATTTACATATCCGGCTCAATAGGCCTATAGATCTCCTTAATTTAAAAAAATATATTTCCATAAAGTATGTTCGTTTTCTGTTGAAATAAATAGAAATTGTGTCAAAATGGCCTTAGATGCCGAAAAAGCCCCTTAAAACAGATTTAAAAAGAGTAGAGATAGAATCCAATGCTTTCTAACAGGAAAATTCTGAATTTTCTTTTTGAGCCTTCCCATTTGAGAATTCGTGGACTCGAGAATTTTTCCTGAACTCCCCTCTATGGGAGTGGAAAATTTCAAAATTCCGTGAAGTTGGTCAAACAGAGTGTAAGAGGCAGAGAGACGGACACTCTGGGATTATATATCTACAGTAGATTATTTCCTTTCTTGTATAAAAATATTAATAAATCAGGTGATCATATGATAATAAGTAATAATAGAAAAGATGTTCCATTATCTATTTGTCAAAAAGAAAAACAAGTTTTGCCAAGAGTCAAAGTTTACAAATGAAGAGTCGATGTCTGATACTCCGGTGGCGTTGCTGCTCTAACGTTATTGAATTGGCTCTAATGGAGTCGGAGCCCGATTGAGGTCTGGCCAATTAGGACCTTACAGTGCCATTAGCCCTCGGGCAGGGCACGTGGTCTCCTTTAAGTGCCCCCACCAAAAGAAGCCCTTTTCGATTCCACCACAACATATGTGCTCTTTAACAATTCCTCTTGCTTTTTAGAGTACAATCAAAAAAAAAAAAAATTATCTATTTTCTTGAGGCCTAAAGCAGAATGAATAAAAGCGTAAAAGCTTTTTTATTGAAGTGAAATAATCAAAAGAACGGAACCATATTTTACACCTCACCTATAATTAATTAAAAACAAGTCTGAAAAACAGGCGCTATATTTGAGATCTCTATTAATAATATTTTAATTATCCACAGTCGAAGGCTACAAAAACAATCATCTTCCTTGTAAGGTAATTTAAATTAATGGCTTTCTCATCGTAATTTTAATTAATCAACATATTGGGTGTTTGTGTGTTTTTTTTTATCTTTCTTTTACGTTATTAGATGAATAAAATAAGAATAATGAAAAGGAAATTAATGGATAAAAATAATTAAAAGTTGAAAAATATTCGCTAATTAATGAAATAGAAAGGAAAGTATGCAAAGAGAGCACTGCGCTCTTTCCTTCTCTTTGTCTTGTGAAACATTCGATTTGGGCAAAGAACGGGGTGGTCGCTTCTCCATCCCAAACAGAAGTTTTCTCGTATAGAGGATGTTATGAAGTGTACAGGGAAAATAGTCGAGTCCTCAAATTCTCAAATGGGAAGGTTCAAAAATTTCCCAATTGAGCCTTTTGAAAAATCAAAGCTAATTCCCCCCCCTCTTCTAGCTAGTGAACTAATCCTTATTTCCATTTCCACCCGGTTTCTTATATCCAACCCTTCTATACTAGGGAAGATGTCCTAGTTGAGGAGGGACTCCCTCAGCGACCGATTCCTTTCGAAGAATGCATCACTGAGAGGGAATCTTCTCTACGACCCTTCCACAGGACGGGATGTCACAGCAACTCCCTCTCCTCGTAGAGTTGCCTGGAGGCTGTTGCGGCGAGATCCAATATTCAAATCCAGTGCCTGCTAGAGAATGTTTTCATTAAATAAATATTTTTATTTATTAATGAAAAAATCCATCAAGCCCAGGATTTGAACGCGGATCTTCTTTATAGAAGCCGCTCCCTACACCCGTGAGCCCCCTCTCAAATGAAAAATTATATAAATATAAATGCAAACTTTCGACCTTTATAGGTATGGCGTAACTAGGGGGGTCTCGGGGGACTCCACCCCCAGAAGGCTCCCCGCCCCAAGAAAGATTGAGGCAATATGGGGCCTTCCAGACTCCCCGGAAGATAGCTGGTACCATGCCCCCCCCCCCTCAAGCCAAAATTCTCTAGTTACACCCATGTTTATAGGTTTAAAAAAGATCTTAGAATTAGAGAAATATTATTTTGGTTCCTATAATATTTTGAGTTTTCGATTGTTGAAGTTACGATTTCATCCATTGTTGAGGGATAACTTTGGCCAACTTGAGGTTTTGCACCCTTGTAGAGAGTAAAGGAAAAATAGTTGGGATACAAATCCTTGAATGTGTTTATTAAAGCTTTTTTGGTTTGTGTTATTAGAATTATAGGAGTTTTTAATTTTAGACGATATTATTTATTTTAAAAAAATATAAATAATGTTCAACGTTTCGACTGTTTATTCTCCAGTTGTTTTCAAGTATTGTTGCGCACTTGCCCCGACTCAACTGAACTAACAGTTACGTTCATTTTATATGAAACGACGTCACCGCCATCTACCAATCTACTCAAATTCAATTTATAAAATAATTAAATCTCTCAAATGATAAATTATATTAAATATTTTCGCCTGAGACGGGATGCAAATCCATGACCTTTATAGGTTTTAGAGGCATGTTATTTTCATTCATAAAAGATTTTCAGTTATCAATTGTTAAAGTTACAATTTCTCTTCAAGGAAATGGATGAGGAATCATTTATGTATTCCGTTTAATCAATTTGGAATTTTCCACCCTTATAGAGGATGTTATGGAGATTACAGGAAAACAAATCCTCATTTGGAGAGGCTCAAAAGATTTTTGAAAATTTCCCAATGAAAAACAATGGGCCCTGAATTTCCTTTTGAAAAATTAATGCCAATTAATTGTAATAATAAAATAAAATTAAATCTCTCAAATTAAAAATTATAAAAAATTTCCTTTAATTCTATGCAATACTGCCTATAATTTGTTTGTCTGTCTGTCCTGGAATATTTTTAAGAAAACTTTAAAAAGAACCAAGATAAAATAACGCAAAAGCAATAAATAACTCCCTTTGCATACTATTTATTATTTATTCAAAGATAATTACAAACCCCATTAACTTATTAAACATACAATTCATTTGATATGTATGATTTTTCCAATCTTGACAGTAATTAACGTAGAGTAAAAGTTAATCTTTCTAAGGGAATTTTTAAGTGATATTAATGGACTTTTTTTTTTTAAAGAAGTAAAAAACCTACCACTTTTTTTTACGCCAAATATATAATATTAAAACTCAAATAAAATTTTCCATTCCGCTTTTATATAAATTCTTCAACGTTCATTAAAACGCGAAATTAGGAATACTTTACAATCTTTTAAAAAAATGTAAATCAGGTTAAGTAAAATCATTAACTTTTAACATCTGTAAACAACGTTAAATCATTTTAACACTTCCTTGCCTCAAATTGCTATTCTGTAAGCAAAAACCAAAGTGTTAACATTTAGTCAATAGTGTTAAAAATTAATCATGTCTAAGGGATGCCTTTAATATTTTAACGCCGTTATTTAATGCAAAAAAATGGCGTCTTTAATTTAAAAAGTAAGGATATGATTTTGACAGCCTTGAAATAAAAGCAAAATGTTAACGTCGAAGTTAAAACTTTGTCTAGGAAATAGCACTTTTTAACGCTGGTATATCAGATAATAAATCTATATATATATTTTTTATTCGCAAATGTCCGTCTGTATGTCATGCTCTATTTTGGCAACTTCGCGTTGGAATTTTGAAATGAAATTTTATTTGCTTAAAGTGGACCTTCTAGGGATTACAGGAAAATTATTTTCATCCCGAAATTCCTATTACTTTTTGAGTTATTAATTCTTAAAGTTACGATTTCTCCCATAGGAAATGTATAGAGAAATATTTATGTATTCTTTTCATTTGTGTATTCCATGAGTGGAAACAAATCTTCAAGCAAGCACTGGATTGGAATGGAATAATAATTTTCTTTTCATAATTAAGATGAAAAGGCGAGGGGGTCCAGGGGGGCGAAGCCGGGCGTCGCGGATAGTAATATAAAATTTTAAGGAAAATAAGAAAATATTGTGTGCTGTGCAACCAGTTACACCAGATTACCCCCCACCCCGAGAAACTCTTCAGGATCCGCCACTGCGTTGTAATCAATAAACCACATTTAACCCAAAACAAGAATTATTATTTAAAAATGAATTCATGTGCTTATCGTCTTTTTTTTTTAGATTAAAACATATATTTTTTAATTCAGGAAATAAATAATAATTGATGTATACCCAGTATGTATGAATGGTTATGTTTTAAAACCGCATTGATCAACTTTTATTTAATTCTCCCCCTTTTTTTTTTGGTTGCGGTTATATTTTATGAAAATTTGTAATATCCATGATAAAATAATGAAAATATACGTATATTTAAAGTTAAAATAATATTGTTATTTTATATTTATTTATTCACATACTTTTCTTAGTATCATAAACGTTACTGATGTTCGCTTTTTTTATATATATCGTTTATTTTGATTAAATTTATGAATAAATTTATTTTTATTCATCTGACAATTTCAGCTAGTAATAAATAAGAGATAAAAAGGAGAATTACTTTAACTATAAAATGAATTTCTTTAACACTAGTCGCTCAGACCGCCTTCGGCGGGCTTTGCTCTCCTTGATCCTCAAGTGCCGACAATTTTTCAGTCAACCCGTTTCAGGCTATTAATAATAAAAAAAAAAAACATATCTGGCTTATTAAAAAATATAAACTCTAGTATCCCTTAGGAAAATCTATATATATAAATGCCGATTGTCCGTCTGTCTGTCTTAATCCAATCCGAGCTCTTTCTAAGGAAAATATAAAAATAAAAATTTAATTATATAACAATTTTTATTATTTTTCATTAGAGAGATTTAATTATTTTAATTAATTGGCTTTAATTTTTCATAAGGCAAGACAAAACTCAATGCATTCCAATGGGCAAATTCATTTTCTGAAATTATTTGCTTCTCTCCTTTTAAGAATTTGAGGACCCGAGTATTTTTCCTGGATTCTCCATAACGTCATCTATAAGACTACATAATTTCGTTTCAAACGGAAGTTGGTTAAACAAGCGTGACAGATGGACACTCCGCTATTATATATATAGAGTAGAAGATTCCAGTGCATGCTTGAAGATTTGTTTACATTCATGGAATACATAAATGCAAAGAATACATTTCATATGGGAGAAATCGTAACTTTAGGAATTAATAACTCAAAAAGTTATTGGAATTTCGGGATGAAAATAATTTTCCTGTAATCGCTAGATGGTCCTCTTTAAGCATGTAAAATTTGGTCAAATAGAGCATGACAGACAGATAGCGAATTATATTTATATAGATATTTCGATATCAATTGGATCGATTTCTTTAATGTTGCTTATCTTGGATTCTTTTTTTTTTCCCCGGCTCTCAACGAGAAAATAGGGGCGTGTTATGGTCATATCTTGGAAAGCGACAATCTCAGACAGAACGTATTAAGATATGCCCCCTCTTCAAGGACCATTAGGCTGCTGGGTGGAGTTTCAAATTAGGGCGAATAAGCCAAAGGACATTCCTCACTCGACACCCTCACATGGGCACATAAAGACCCTCAAGAATACGAATACTTAGAGGCGGGGGGTTAAGAAGATTTTCCCCCTCCCCCACCCATGTCGGCGACAAAATCCTGATTAATTTCCAACCCACCACACACTACTACTACACGATGCCATTTCTCTTAGGAGGAAAAACTTTTTAAAAGATTATATAAAATGGTTTAATTTCCGTCTTTTTTTTTTTTTTGAAAGAATATCAATAGCGGTATTATAATGTAAAAAGGTTTGATTAAAGTTTCAAGATAGCACTGATTAAATGTCATATTTCTTGTAGATTTCTATCTTTTAGCACCGCCCAGGTTTTTTTTTTTTATAGCGAACTTTCAATCAGTAAAAAAAAAAATTTATACCATTTCGTCAACGTTTCGGAAACGCCCAGTTCCCATCCTCAGGACGAATTAAGCATTCAATCATAGTGGGCGTTAAGGCTTTATCTCATACTACTTGCTAAATATTATATACAATGTATTTGTCTTTGCATATACATTGTAAAGTGTGTGTGTGTGTGTGTATAAATGTGTGTGTGTAAATTTGTATTGTAAATTTTGCGACAATTAATAGGTTTTGAGGATGGGAGCTGACACGGTCCCGAAACTGCTGTGCAACCACTCACACCAGATTTTATAAGAAATGAATTAAAGATTGAATAGAATTAAAAATGCAAGATAAAATCTACTAGTTTGATTAAAAAGTACATTTATCAAAGGCTCTATTTGTTTTATATGACAAATTTTGAACAAAAGCCAAATCATGAATGGAAAAGAACGAAAGAGAGAGAGAGTGTGTGTATGTGTGTGTAAAGAAAAGAGGTGCATATAAAATTTAAATAAGCTGTTAAACATTTTTCTATGACCATTCATAAATAAAATCTTTAGAGCAAGAAGAGAGATAGAATAGAATGGAATGAAAATAAGTTATAAAATAAAACAATGTCAACATTTCAAGAACAAAAGAGCTAAAATGACTTTTTTTAAAACTATTTTCGATAAATAGATCTAACAGTAAGTAGGATACATAAACATTATCTTAAGGCGGAGGTGTTACGCATGTTTTTCTACTATATACAGTAGTCTGTTAGACTAGCCTGCCATCTATTGCAAGAATGCTGAACTAATTTGACAGTTGATATTTTAAATAAATCATCTAAGCTTATTTTTAAACATTTCTTAATTAATATGTGATTAATAATAACAATAAATTCATTTTTAAATTTTAAAAAAATTAAAGATTATTGGGACAGATTGTTTTTTTTGTATTTGCTTGATAACAAAAAAATTAATTACGATAATTTTTTAATAAGTCATTAAACAAATTATAGCTCGATGTCCCAATAATCTCTTATGAATTTAATTCATTTTAAAAAAAACCGCATTGAAAAATTCCTTATAATAGTCTAGTTTTTTTTTTTTTAAGGACGTTTAGACGTCGCTCCTGAACAATATATAAAATAGTGGAGTGTCCGTCTGTCACGGTCTGTTTAATCAACTTCCTGGTAGAAATTCTGTTTAGGAGAGTACAGGAAAATTTCTCTGATCCACATATCCCAAAATGAAAAGGCTCAAAAAATTTCTGAAAATTCAGAATTTCCTCCCAATGAAAAGCAATGGGTTCTATCTACTCTCACCTTGAAAAAATTAAAGCCAATTAATTATATCAATTAAATCTCTCATATTAAAAATAGTAAAAATTGTTATATAAATAAATTTTCTTTCTTTTTAATGCATCTTAGGCCTTATAGACTTTAAATAAATATTATTATTATACTAAATAATCTAAGCCGAAATATAAATTATAAAAAAATAATTTATAATATAATAAATTAAATAATTCCCGATATTTACTAAACACCCCTTTAATTTCTATTAAAAATTTAATCAAATAAATAATAAAATATGTTGTTAAAAAAGTTTCCAGATTAAAATTTGAATTTTTTTTTTCACACACTCATATATTATATCAATCTAAAAATTTTATACAGTACAACATAAAATGATTCTTATTTTATAGACCCTCTATTATATATATAATACTTTTATAGATATTTAAATTTAATACTTTTAGTTTGAAAATTAAAATTTATTCATACTTTATTTATTATTCTAAAATTTATATATACTGTATGAATATAAAAAAAAAAAATTATACATATAACTCATTTTAGAACTGAGTTAAAATTTCAATTTTCATTGTCAACTAAAATAATTCAAAAGGATATAGGATTTTATAATAAAAAATTTAATTTACGTTCGGTAATTGAAATTTGTGTTCTGTGCTTATCACACCAGATTTTTTGGCTCGACATCAAGTACATTGAAGCCCAAGAAGTAAAATTTATAAATATTTTTGTGACTATAGCAACCATTTCTCCCATCTTTCCTATGATGTACAAGAATAAAGTGTACTTCAAAAGATTTCAAGATCAAAATGAGAATATACATTTTAAAGAGAATCTAAAAAACTATTGATTTTTCAATTTTAATCAAAATCGTTATAGTAAATTTTGAGAAAATCGAAAAAAAAAGAGAAAAAGTACATCAGTAAAGTACTAGTACTTTTTAGCCGATTTTGTTCAAAAGTCTCATTTTAACTGTCCGGAAGGGTGCCTAACTTAAATATAAAATTTCAAACACGTAGCTCAATTCCTTCATGCTTTAAATTGAACACAGACTGACAGACTATTTTAGACTCAGGGGACCTCAAAATCTCGACATTGAATTTTTGACATGAATCCAATACTTTCTTTATATATATAGAAGTAAGAGAAAATAAAAATGTATGAATATAGTACAGAAAAACCAAAAATTTTGAATTTTTATTATTATCGTTAATTTCTTTTTTTGTTTATTTATTTGAATATGGATTTCGCTGACTTTTTAGGCAACGGCATTTGGCCCCGACCGCTTTCTCTACACTCTTTACATTTGATCAATAACTACATCATAAACATTTATAAAAGAGAGAAAGAGAAAAAGTTCATAAATTAATTAAAATGCCTAGGATAAGTAAATTCTTTTGTTCTTAATGAATTTATGACTTTCTAAGTAAAGTCCGTATGTCCTATAAAAGGAATTTCATTCATAAAGGAATTCATCTAAATATCTATGAATATAATAAGAAAACAGGTGATATGGCTATAAAAAGGAATGCATTTATTAATTGAGAAATATAAAACTATTCTTTTCTTTTGACAAAAAACGGGGGAGGGGGGTAATTGATAAAAATTTTATTAATTGATAAAGTTTTTACTTTCTCTTATATATATATATAAAGTATTGCATTCATGTCAAAAATTAAATGTCGAGATTTTGAGGTTCCCTGAGTCCAAAATAGGGTCTGTGAACAAAATATCTCAAGAAGGATAAGAACTAGGAGGTTGAAATTTTATATATAAGTTAGCTACCCCCCTGAGACGTAACATGAAGCTTTTCAACCAAATCGGTCAAAGAGTACTAGTACTTTACTGATGTCTCGGAACTATGGGCGATCCGATATGTCGATGAACTGAAAGCAATAAATGTTCAGTTCATCAAAAAAATTCTAGGGAGCTATTATAAAAATATAAGCTATATATATAATTCGCTAATACCCGTCCGTCTGTCTGTCTGTCCACGCTCTATTTAGGCAACTTCGCGTTGGAATTTTGAAATAAAATTTTATTTCCTTAAAGAGGACCTTCTAAGAATTACAGGAAAATTATTTTCATCCCGAAGTTCCTATAACCTTTTGAGTTATTAATTCTTAAAGTTACGATTTCTCCCATAGGAAATGTATAGAGAAATATTTATGTATTCTTTTCATTTGTGTATTCCATGAATGTAAACAAATCCTCAAGCAGGCACTGAATTGGAATTGAATAATAATTATTTTCTTTTCATAAGTAAGAAGCAAAGGCGAGGGTCCGCTGCAGGCGGGGCCGAGCCAGCTGGAGGGGGGTCCAGGGGGCGAAGCCCCCCGGCTAGTAACTAATAAAAGGCTTCGACAGGGTTACTTGGACCTTGCCTCTCCATTGAACTATATAAGGGTGGCTGCTTAGCTGAGATTGGCTAGTGGGAATCGTCTCAGGGTGTGGGTTGGAGGGACTGGCTAATGTGGTCGATCAGAATGAGATCTGCACAATTCGCAATATGTTTGTGGAGGAAAATTTGTGCCACCTTTTTTTTCTTCGAATGCACCTAGATTTAAGGAAAAAATATTTGCATCCAATTGATACAAATTATAAATTAGAAGTATTGTTAAATATCAGGGATGAAAATCATCTAAAAAAAATTTGTATCATTACACTGTGAGCGGCCTAATGCTGCGGGCGCAAATAATAAACTAATATAGCCTACATGTATTGATACATAACTACATCTCAATTGCCTTTGTAAACCTAAGTTGGTAAATAAATAAATTTATTTATTTTATTTATTACTTTACTGGTGCACTTTTTCAGCTTTTTTCGATTTTCTCAAAATTGGTTCAAACGATTTTGATTAAAATTTCAAAATCAATCAGTTTTTAGATCTTCTTTAAAATGTATATTCTCATTTTGCCTTTGAAATCGTTTGAAGCACACTTCACTCTTGTACTTCATAGGAAATAAATGGTTGCCATGGTAACAAAATATAAATGTTGTTATAAATTGTACATCTTGAATTCTTGAATATCGGCGGAAATTATATATATATATATATAGTCGTCACAAAAAATCTGGTGTGACAAGCACACAACACAACTTTTAATTACAGAAGATAAGTGAATGTTGTGCGCTGTGCACGCCAGTTATTTTTTTTCTATTATTTCATTAAATTAATTGTACAGAAATGGATTTTAAATATGAAACAGGATTAATTAAAGATAAATATTAAAGGTAATGTGCAATTATCATTTTTTATAAGCAAACATTTTTCTTAATAAAAACAAATACTCTAAAATGAAGATTTCAGAATGAATATTTATTTTATGAATTAATTTTTTTTTTTTTTTTGAATTCCTAATTTAAAATAAATAACAATAGAGGAAACATTTTCCAATTGGTAATAATTAGAGTTCCATTAAAAAAAAAAAAAGTTTCAGTTCGAATTAAGTCCCTCTGGGGAGTGCAAAAGAAAAAAAAAAAAAAGAATAGGGACTCCGACCCTAAGACGATTTGGCCTCAAAATGTCTTAATTAAAATCGGAACCACCGAAGGGAGAGCCAACGAAGGGCGTCGTCGAATACGAATTAATTAGCGAATTCCTTTTAGTTTTGGCCAAAGAACAAAACAAAGAAAGAGAAATAATGGTGAACTGAAAGTATTTATTCAAAATATGATGATTTTGTTTAATAAAAATAAAAAAGTAATAAAATAAATATTTTTGAGTAAAGATTAGTCGACACTTATTAGGTATATTGTAAGTTATTTGTTTCTGGCGGAGTGAAAAAAATATCAAGGCTCTCGGCAGTTTTTATTAAATTAAACCCATTTCTAATCCAGAGTAGTTTTTCGGGTGGAGTGGGGGGGGGTAATTGGTGGACTGGTCGCACAGCACACAACTTTCTCTTAGCTTCAGTAATCGAAAGTTGTGTTCTGTGCTTGTCACACCAGATTTTTTGGCTCGACATATATTTATTTTCCGACACATTTGAATTCAATAATATGTAAAATTTATAACTATGAGAATATATTTATATTTTGTTACCATGGCAACCATTTCTCCTATCTTTCCTATAAGTACAAGAGTAAAGTGTGCTTCAAACAATTATGAGGAAAAATGAGAAATTACAAGTACATTTTAAAGGGCATCTAATAAATAATTGATTTATGAATTTTAATCAAAATCGTTGGAGCGAATTTTGAAAAAATCGAAAAAAAAAACTGAAAAATTACATCAGTAAAGTACTACTACTCTTTGGCCGATTTTGATCAAAAGCTTCAGGCTCACGTCTCAGCGTGGGTGCCTAACTTAAATATAAAATTTAACTCTGCTCAATTCCTCCATGGTTTAAATTGAAACAGACACACACAGAGAGACCATGTCGCGAAACCCACTTTTTTTAAACTCAGGGACTTCAAAACGTGTATATCCATCAAAATCTCAACATCCAATTTTTGACATGAATCCAATACTTTCTCTTTCTATATATATATACATATATAGGTAAGAGGTAAGAAAAAATAATTATTATTATTATTATTACTATCCCAATCCAGTGCCTGCTTGAGGATTTGTTTACATTCATAGATGCAAAGAATACATAAAACTCATACTTTTCCTATGGGAGAAATCGTAACTTTAAGGAATTAATAACTCAAAAAGTTATAGGAATTTCGGGATGAAAATAATTTTCCTGTAATCCCTAGAAGGTCCTCTTTAAGCATTAAAAATTTTGGTCTGTGTTTGTGTGAATTTATGTAAATAAAGTGAAGTTGCCCAAATAAAGAGTGACAGACAGACGGACATTATCGAATTATATAAATAGATTTTTTTACAATTCCAAATACCAAGGTAGGTGAGAGTTGGAAAGTCGTTTGTAATGGGGCCAGTCACACCAGATTTTTTTATCTTCTCTTCCTCTTCCCCCACATCTTTTTTCACGATTTCCCTTTCCCTTATCTCTTTTCACAAATTCTTAATCGTTTTTACGTCAAAATAAATAGATGTCACACCAGATTTTTTTATTTTTTAATAATTCAGGGACAAATGAGTTATTATTATATTTTTTTGTTTAAGAATATGTAACTAGGCAAATCAATTAAAAAAAAAAAAAAACTTACAGCATTACTGGTAATTTAATTTTCATTTTATCGCTAGAATTTAATTAGGATTATTAGCGCAGAGGGTAATTTAAAAATATTAAAATCTTATCTCACACCCTAATAATTAATTTTCTTAAGATTAAAGAAATCGTTTATGTAAACGGCAAAAAAAAACTCATTTGATTAAAATAAATAAGAAAATGGTGGTGGGGGGGGGGGGGGCAATTCATATTGCAATATAAACATCTCCATTAAAAGACGAGGAAGAAAAAAAAAGATGATTTATTGAGACGAAATATTAGTAAAATTCTAAAAGTACTTTTAGAAAATCTTGCCTCTCTCAAGAGGAAGCAACGAGTTTAAATCTTATCAGAGGAATAATAAAAAATAACATACACCTTATCTCTCTCTCTCTCTCTCTCTTTCAAAATGTGTTTTATAATAAAAGAGCAGAGAGAGTATTAAATTCACTTTTTATTTTTATCTTAGATATATAAACTTTTTTTTTTAGTTTATTTTTTTGAGTATTTAAAATGAACATTATGTGAGCAAAAAAAAAAACATTAAAATATTAAGAAACATAAAAATTAGTGAATAATCGAGATTTTAAAAAAGATTTGAGAAAATAAAATTTTTTTTTTGAGCGCACAAACACTTGAGAATTTCAATGACAAAAAAAAATTCGATTTCATTCCTTAATGAAAACAAAATGTTATGAATTGTGCACTAGGGCGGGTCGTTTTGCCACTTTTTTTCGGAGCGAATTGTAATAGCCGGCAAAAGTGGCCCACACACATGGACATTTAATTTTTTTTAAATGCGATGAAAACTGTCTAGCCTCAAAATGCCAGTTATGGGCCCTGGATGTGCCTCTTGAGCATCCAGGGCCCATAACTGGCATTTTGAGGCTAGAATGTCAGTTTTTAACGCAAGTGACATCTCGTTATCCAAAAATATGGTCGCTATATAACCCAACTAAACTTAATGACAATTTTGGGATTTTCAAAAATTTAAGGTAGAAATTCCCCCAGAGTATATTGTACGATTTGAAAAAAAAATTTATATCTGTAATGTCTATGTAGGTGGGCCAATTTTGCCGGGTATTACAATTCGCTCCAAAAAAAAGTGGCAAAACATCCTACGCTAGTGAGCACTAAAGAAGACAGAATTACCATGTCGAAACCTGCTCGCCTTTTGCGCTTTTTTTGTTTCTAACAATGAACAACAAGCAATTTCTCTAAATTTTCTTCGTTTAAGGACATGCGTTTATCTGAGTTTATCTTCTTAAACGCAGAAAATAATCTTTGAAGTGACATGTGCATATTTGAAAGAAGAAATCTGGGACGAATTGTGGGAAGGCTCAAAAATTTAAAGAATTTTACCCATATGAAAGCTTTGGATTCTATCTCGGCTTATGAAAAATCAAAGTCAATTAATTAGGCCTAATAAAATTAATTAAATCTCTCAAATAAAAAATAATAAAAATTGTTATATAAATAAATTTTCTAGTTTTTTTTTTCTTTTTTTTATTTGACAAAGGCTTAATTTAAATATAAAATTTCATTATAGTAGCTCTTTTTGTTCTTTATAGAGATACAGACACCATTTTCCGAGACCCACTTTTTTGGACTCATGGGATCTCAAATCCATCAAAATCTTGACATCGAATTTTTGACAATACACAAATTAAATGCGAAAATAAACCTCTGAATATAAAACCAAAGTTCTAAGACAAAGTTAAATTTAACAAATGAGTCCTAAAAAGACCAAAGAAAAATCAATTTATTTATAAAGGAAAACAAAAAAAAAGCGCATCGTTTGTGTAGGGACGTATATATCTAATAATAAATCAAAATAAAAAATGCAAAAGGGTAAAAAGGAAAGGGGGAAATGCTTCACCTCCGTGAATGTCGCGTCTCTCTATCTTCTCTACCTTCATTTGAAATTCGCTCATTATGTTGAAACCACGCCACTTTTTCCCCCCCCCAACCGGCGCTGTTTTGACAGAATGTCAGTCTATCTATCTGTCAATGTCGGCTCCGTTACAACTTCAAAAAAAAAAAATAAATAAATAAAAAGAGATCGCCGTTTTTTTGTTATCTATGGAAATGATGCTAATTAGTCAAAAATCAACTCAAGAAAAATGGCTCAAATTGATGATTTCAAAACATTGACTGGGCTTTTATTTAATCAACCTAATACAAGATGATTTGCATAATCTAGTTTTATTTTCTTTGCAATGTTTATTTATTTATTTATTTAATTGTGCAAAAGCGTTTTGATAAATATTTAATTAACATTTATTTATTTATTCTGTATAAGATTAAAATGTTGAATATTTTATTTTCCGTGAATCAAAATAGAGTATTTTAATAAAAATAATATAATATATATGCTAAGAAAAATGTACAAATAATAGAATTAATAAATAGACGATGTTATGCATAAAAGAACCAAGCGCCATTATGAAATTTAGATAAGACCGCCATCTCGTAGGGAAAAATATCTTTATTATACTATTTTTGTATAAAACAAGAAAAAAATTGCCATTGATTTTGTTTACATTTGTGCAAATGAAATGACTTTTATCTCAGATTTATATTAATGGCACTTGGTTCCTTCATTGATAACCTCTTCTAAATATTCGATTGTTTTTCAATATTACGTCATAGATCAGTATATATATCATTTCTTATTTACCTATAAAATATTAGCCACAAACCCCACACTTATAAAAATTGCCATTGTGTTTATAAATAATATATTAATATTTCAATAGGCATATAAAATTACTGAATACAAGAGAAAGTTATGTGACGTACTTGTCCCAGTTACACCAGATTTTTGATAGTTTTGGAGATTTTAATGTGTTACCATAATAAAATTACCGGTATATAACTCAAAAATAAATAATAAATTTTTGATAGTATAATACATTTTTATTCTAAATTGAAGAATAGCCTATTATTAGAAGAAGGGATAAAGCAGGGGTGGCCAACGCTGCGCCATGCATTGAACATTTTTTCGACAACGCGAGGTTCATTATTACACTTTTACACACAAATATTTATATTCCAAAAACAATGTCAATAATGGGTTTAAATGGGAAAATATAATTTTATATGCAGCCCGAGGAGTTAAGATGTCTTTCCTAAGTGGCCCGGAAGGTCATTTGGGTTGGCCACCACTGGAATAAATTCGGAATTGCCATAAAAGGGGCAGTTAATATAAAATAAATTCGTGCCTTTTAATATATAATCGAGAAAATAGAAAAAATATAGCAGCTTCATAAATAATATGTCTCAATAATTTTCTCTATATCAATATAAATCAATTGAAAAATGTGTAAAACACAATTTTTGTTCGTTTATATTAATATATTTGTTAAAATGATCCAGATGACAAATAAAATGTCGTAAATCAGAATTGGCGGCGCGTTGATAAATTCTTTTATTATTTATTATATTGGCATACGTGTAAATATAAAATACCATGGCACTATTTTACTTTTATTAGTTGAAAATTTTAATTAAATATATAAAAAAAAATAAGATGCAACCCTGTTGTGATTTATATCCGTAAATAATATTTAGAAAAACAACAACAACAACAAAGGGGTTTTAATATAAAACAAAGTTCGTTTTGGAAAATTTTTTATTTATTAAACTTTCCCTAATGTTTATACTTTTGTTGTCTATTAATCTTTTGATGATAAAAAATGTTTCCCAAAAAAAAAAAAATATGTGTGTGGTTTAATAATTCAGGCATATTTTAAAATAAATGGTATTTGTATGTCAAGTTTAGACATTTCAAATTATCAAAGCCAAATGTAGAGTCACAAAAGTTGCAAAAGCGAAGTTGAAGCAGCACAGAACAAACCCCCAGGAGAGAGAAAGAAAACGAAATTGATAACTTGCTTTAAATAGTTTACAAGAATACTAGCCGCGCCGCCCGCCTTCGGCTTCGCCCCCTGGACCTCCCTCCAATTACGAAAAGAAAATTTTTATTACTATTCCAATCCAGTGCCTGCTTGAGGATTTGTTTACAATCATAGAATACACAATTGCAAAGAATACTTAAATATTTCTCTATACATTTCATATGGGAGAAATCGTAACTTTAGGAATTAATAACTCAAAAAGTTATAGAAATTTCGGGATGAAAATAATTTTCCAGTAATCCATAGAATGTCCTCTTTATATACATAAAATTTCGTTTAAACATTTCTCTGGCAAGTTGCCCTAATAGGCCGTGACAGATAGAAAGACATACGGACAGAAAGACGGACATTACCGAATTATATAAATAGATATTTGTCTGGATATTTTTTAATTATATAGCCGATGCTGCACTAATCCCGCTTTTATTTGTTAATAAACTTTCTTGATAATCCTGTAATCAATAGAAAGACCTGTTTAAGCCAAAAAAAGGAGAAATTTCCAAATATAATAGTTTATAAGATACAAAAGCATGAAGTGCTCTTGGGGTCATATAGACCCCAAAGACCGTATGAAGGTTAAGAAAATGAACAATAAAAGTGGAAATATGTGGGATAATAGGAGAATAAGTGTCCACAATTTTCTCTTATTTTGGTAATTGAAAGTTGTGTTTTGTGCTTTCACACCAGATTTTTTGGTGTCGTCATATATTTAGTTTCCGTTGATATATTAGAATTCAACATGTAAAATTTTTATATTTTGTTAACATGGCTATTAAGTACAAGTGCTTCAAACACTTTTGAGATCAAATTGAGAATATACATTTTAAAGAGCATCTAAAAAATAATTGATTTATGAATTTTAATCAAAATCCTTTAAGCGAATTTTGAAAAATCAAAAAATACTAAAAAAATACATCAGTAAAGTACTAGTACTCTTTGACCAATTTTGTTCAAAAGCTTCCTGATACGTTTCAGGTGGATACCTTGTGATGATATAAGCACATGTGTGCTCATAAATAAAATAAAATAAATAAAACCAATTGACAAATTTTTAAAAAGTGCACAAAATTTAAATTGCAAGACATTCTCTAATAGGGTGCGCTCAAGAGGGCTATGACGTCATGGGTAGAGTGCAGGGTGGTCGGTGGTCAGTGGTCGCTGGTGGCGAGAGACTTGAGTTGATTTGAGGCATTCGAAGTGGAAGCTAAGATTCGAAGGGAGGAAGTGGAAGCTAGAAGTCAGTGAAGGGCAAGGCAGTTCGGTTGATTTTTGGCATTCGAAGCATAGATATTCGAAGGGAGGAAGTGGAAGCTAGAAGTCAGTGAAGGGCAAGAGAGGGCAGTTGATTTTTGGCATTCGAAGTGGAAGCTAGCATTCGAAGAGAGGCCGTTCAAGAGAGAATTCGAAAAGAAGAGAGAAGAGAAAGAGACCCGAGTTCCTAATATGTGCCATTACAACCACATGAAACCCGATGTTCCTGAAACGAAGACGGGATATCATCGAAACACCCATGAAACTACAACCAAATCTAACTTACTGGCGCTCTGACACCGACACACCCTCCGGACCCAGATGAGTACACCCAACCATCCATAAAAAAAAAAGTGATCACAAACTTTTAAATAATCCACAGATTTTTTACAATTACATTTACCACAAATCTAAACATATTAAAAAATATTATTCTAAAACAAAAATATATATAAAAAATTTTTTTGGCCAATACAACCTCAATATAAATCTCAATTTCAAATTTTATAACAATTTATAAAAAATATATCTATATTTTAGATTTGATGGAGTTGTATTAAAACTATTTTTTCATTTTTATTTACTTAATCTTGTATTTTTATTCAAACAAAGAAGCAGATCCTTTTAAATTTCCTCTTTCTTCAGTTCGTTTCCGTAGGATTAAACAAATTCCTGTTCCTGGATAAACCCCCCTCTTTATCCCGGCTAACAGGTGCACCTCAAGAACCAGGATAGGTAGCTTAGGTGATCATAACCTTACTTAAATATAAAATTTCAACGTCGTAGCTCAATTCCTACATGCTTTAAATTGGACACACACACGGACCTACTTGTTTGGACTCAGGGGACCTCATGTATATCCATCAAAATCTCGACATTTTTAACATGAATCCAATACTTTCGTTTATATATATATAGGTAAGAGAAATTAAAAATTTCACGCATTTCCAAATGACAACAATAATTAACAATATTGTTTTCTGCACACCCCCATGCTTATAGTAGGGAATTAATTGTTTTGAAACTAACTCGCTAATACGAAATTAGTCATCTATTCAAACCGCTAAACCTCATCTTCTTAAATTGATTGAACTATCTCCAAGTTTGTAACAGAACATATGTCACAGTTGTTTGAATCTTGCCTTAATCAAATTTACATAAGGAGAAATAATAAGGGAATTTATTATTTATTTGTTATCAACAATTTCTATGAGTGTCCGTCTGTTGTTTAAACAAATTCCCAATAGAATTTTGAAAAAATTATTGGTTACAAAAAATATTTGAGTCTCCAAATGTGGGAGCTCAAAAGGAATTTTTCCATAGAAAAGCATTGGGTTCTATTAAAAATTAAAGCTAACTAATTATAATAATAAAATCTCGCAAATTAAAAATAATAAAATTTCTTATACTAGCCGCGGCGCCGCCCCCTGGATCCCCCGCCAGCTGATTCTGGCCCGCCTGCGGCGGACCTTCGCCTTTTCTTAATTTTGAAAAAGAATTATCATTAATATATTCTAATCCAGTACTTGCTTGAGGATTTGTTTACATTCATAGAATACATAAATACAAAGAATACATAAATATTCTCTATACATTTCCTATGAGAGAAATCGTAACTTTAGGCATTAATAACTTAAAAAGTTATAAGAATTTCGGGATGAAAATAATTTTCCTGTAATCCCTAAAAGGTCCTCTTTAAGCATAAAATTTAATTTCAAAAGGGAAAGTTGCCCAAATAGAGCGTAACAGACGGCAGACAGACGGACATTAGCGAATTATATATACGCGTATAGATAATTAAATTTTATTTTATTTTTCTTTGGTCATAATTAGAATAAAGAAAATCTATATCTATAGGCTATATAATAGCGGAGTGGTCGTCTGTCACGCTCCATTTTACCAACTTTCTGTTGGAATTTTGCAGGTCGTTATGGAGAGTCCAGAAAAAATAATCTGGTCCAAAAATTCCGATAACTTTTTGAGTTATTAATTCCTATTCTCTTCTATTTCTTCCATAGGAAATGTATAGTGAAATATTTATGTATTCTTTGCATTTATGTATTCTATGAAATCTTTAAGCAGGCACTGGATTGGAATAGTGGTAATAATAATTTTTTTTTTAATAGAATTTCTTGAATCATCATTTAATTTGTAATAGGTGTGTCCGTCTGTCCGTGTTATCACGCTCTGTTTGACCGTGGAATTTCGAAACGAAATTTTATATGCTTTTCTATTGATTACAGGATTATCGAGAAAGTTTATTAGCAAAGAAAAGTGGGATTAGTGCACGCTATTAATCAGTTATAGGCTATAATTAAAAAAATATCTAGACAAATATCTGTTTATATAATTCGGTAATGTCCATCTTTCTATATGTCACGCTCTATTTGGGCAACTTGCCATTGAAATTTTTAAACGAAATTTTATATGCTTAAAGAGGACCTTCTAGGGATTACAGGAAAATTATTTTCATCCCGAAATTCCTAAAACTTTTTGAGTTATTAATTGCTAAAGTTACTATTTCTCTCATAGGAAATGTATTCTTTGCATTTATGTATTCCATGAATGTAAGAAAATCCTCAAGCAGGCACTGGATTGGAACAGTAATAATTTTCATAATTATGAAAAGGCGAGGGTCCGCCGCTGGCGGGCGGCGTGACTAGTTAAGAAATTATTATCGTAGGTAAAAAAGATTTTCTATTTATAAAATATTTCGTAGTTCTTTATACAAGTAGGTCATAAGCTGTAATCTACTCTATCAAGTTTATCTACCTGTGCCTCAGTGCCTTAGATACCTTATATTTAAAATTTATTATAATAATAAGTTAAGGGCCAATTCCCTGGCCGTCAGTAAAGTGATTACATAAATAAAGGATAATGAAGATCTCGGTTTGCGGCAAGCCCTTTGTGCCGTAACGACGCGAATAACGCAGACTGAGGAGGCCGTTATCCCGAGGACATTTCCGTAATGACCCTCTGCTATCTACCTGCCCGGGAAGGGGTCAATTCCCACAATCTCATGCCCTTAGCCCAAATGGATGGAGAAATATTGACCCGGGCCAAAAGAGCTTCAGCTTTTTTACCAATTGGCGCCGCTGTCGTCTTCTTCTTCTTCTTCTTCTAGCGTACGCGAGACCGAGATCGAAATTTAAATTGGCTCTTTTATGTCGCCATCTAAAGGTGTGTGTAGTGTGTGTGCGTATTTGAGCACATATACCGGGTGACACAAGAGTAATGTTCGCTGTAAAATCTTTATTCTTTGAAATTTAAAATTTTTTATTAGATGTATTTATATACCATATCAAATAAATATTAAAATTATAGCAAATTTTTTTCATATCTGTGTTATTTACAAAATTTGTAAACTCTTTTTTTTACTTTCTCTTAACTATGTATATATGTCCATATATAGAAAGAGAAAGTATTAGATTCATGTCAAAAATTTGATGTCGTGATTTTGAGGGTTTGAAGTCCACTGAATCTTAAAAAATGGTTTTCGCAACATGGTCTGTCTGTGAACAAAATATCTCAAGAACGAAAAGAGCTAGCAGGTTGAAATTTTATATTTAAGTTAGGTACCCCCCTGGGACGTGACACGAAGCTTTTGAACAAAATCGACCAAAAAGTACTAGTACTTTACTAATGCACTTTTTCATTTTTTTCATTTTCTCAAAATTCCTCCAACGATTTTTTTTAAATTCAAAAATCAATTATTTTTTAGATGCTCTTTAAAATGTATATTCTCATTTTGCCATTGAAATATTCTGAAGACCACTTTACTCTTGTTCTTCATAGGAAAGATAAGAATTTCTCCTATGGTTGCCATGGTAACAAAATATAAATATTTTCCCAAACTTATAAATTTTACATCTTGAATTCAAATGTACCCTACTGTCGGTAACTAAATATATCTCAACACAAAAATCTGGTGTGACAAGCACAGTTCACAACTTTCGATTACCGAAGGAAGAAAAGTTGTGCTGTGCACAGTCACACCAGATTTTTTTTGCTTTTCGGCATATTAGGTACATGGCGTAGATCAAAAGGCACACCTAAAGATCAGTGCCATATATGCCACTTTCCTCTTAGAAATTTAATGTTAAAAAATAATTAATATTTGAATGAATACTTTTCATTTGATACCGGCAATCGAGTATTCATATGAGTAAAGTATCGAGTAAAAAAAAGTACTAGTATTGATACCAGTAAGTATCGATCATTTAATCATTAATTTTTTTAAATGCTCTTTCAAATGTATATTCTCATTTTGCTCTCGAAATTGCTTGAAGCATACTTTACTCTTGTACACTGAGAGCCACAATTAAGTCCCCAACTGATAGCTAGAGCCTCAAGTATATGGTAAATGGTGAAATAATTTTAAATTTGAAAAGATAAAATAAAATCATATGCACCAGATTTTACATTTTACCTTTTCGGTCATTAAAATTATTTCAACATACACCATATATTTAAGGCTCTAGATATCAGATGGGGACTTAATTGTGGCCCTCATTGTACCTCTTAGGAAAGGAGAAATGGTTGCCATGGTAACAAAATATAAATATTTTCCCATGTTTAAAAATTTTACATTTTGAATTCTAATATATCGACGGAAACTAAATATATGTCGACACAATAAATTTGGTGTGACAAGCACAGAACAGAACACTCGATTACCGAAGGTTGTGTGCTGTGCGACCAATCACACCATATTTTTGTGTTTATGTGAAGTTAATAAATTAAAATTTTTTTTATAGTTAACCCAGCTTCAGATTTATCGTGTGTATTAGTGTATGTGTGTGTAAGTGGAGGTGAGTTTCTTTTAAATCTTCAATTTCCTTCAACTAAATCCTTTATAAAATAGATTTGTTGGCAACGTTTCATGTTGATAGCCGGTAATTGATTGTGATTTACTTACTGATTGGTGTTTCTAAAGAGAACCCTCCCCTCCCCACCCCCACCCCCCCTCCCACCTCGAAAAGAATTCTTGATTAAGATACAAAGTGGAATTGACTTGAGAAGAACAACTTTTACTTTAGAGCAACACTTTTCAATCAGCACTTTATCTTTATGAAGAAGAAATGTCGACCATCCGAATTTTATAATACAAATCTGGTGTGATTGGACGCACAGCACACAAACCTACGGTAAATGAAATTGTGTTCTATGCTTGTCACCCCAGATTTTTGTGCGGACATAATTAGAATTCAACATGGAAAAAATTTATATTTTGTACCATAGCAACCATTTCACCCATCTTTCCTATGAAGTACAAGAGTAAAGTGGTCTTCAAAAGATTTCTAACTTAAATATTAAATTTCAACATCCTAGCTCTTTTTGTTCTAGAGATATTTTGTTCAGACTCACATACACAGACCATGTCGCGAAAACCACTTTTTTGGATTCAGGGGACCTCAAAACGTGTATATCCATTAAAATCTCGACATTGAATTTTTGACCTGAATCCAATTCTTTCTATATATATTAACATATATATAGAGGTAAGAGAAAGTAAAAACGAGCTCGGGCCCGCCTTAATTAAGAAAAGAAAATGATTATTGCTACTATTCCAAACCAGTGGCTACTTGAGAATTTGTTTACATTAGAATACATAAATGAAAAAAATACATAAATATTTCTCTATGTGAGAAATCGTAACTTTAGGAATTAATAACTCAAAGAGTTATAGGAATTTCAGGATGAAAATAATTTTCCTGTAATCCCTAGAAAGTCCTCTTTAAGCATAATAAAATTTGGTTTCGAAATTACCAGCATCACTCATTATCTCAATAATTAAAATTGGGAAAACTTTTTTTCTTCTAGCTATTTTTTATTTATGGTCTAATGATAAAAAAATTTAATTTTCAAAAAAGAAAAAAACATCGACATCAAATTTTTGACATGAATCCAATACTTTCTCTCTATATATATATAACATATATAGGTAAGAGAAAGTAAAAAGGGCCAATATAGGAAAGGAAAATTGGAGAGAGGACCAGGAGGTCAGAATTCCGCGGAATGCGGTTTTTTTGTTTAATAAAGAAACTATTACTATTTTTTTTTCTCAATAACTTCTAGATTATTAAAGACTGTTTCTGTGTGATATGAATTAAGGAGATAAGAAGATTTCACGTCGTTTATTGTTCTAATGATTTTTATCTAAACTCACTTAAGTGATTTTTTAATTAACCCGAAGGTTTCAAAAATAGGGCTTAAGAATTTATCTGGCTTAAATATCTTTATAATAATTAATATATTTATCTTAAGTCAATGTAAAAAAATATAACCTGATTAACATTTAAATCTATCACAATACATTTTTACTTTCTCTTACCTATAAATATGTAATAGAGAGAAAATATTGGGGATTTTAATGGTTTTGAGGCCAAAAAAGTGGGTACAATAAAAAGATATGTGTGAACAAAATATCTCAAGAACGAAAAGAGCTAGGATGTTGAAATTTATTATTTAAGTTAGTCACTCCTCTGAAACGTAACAGGAAGTTTTTGAACAAAATCGGCCAAAGAGTACTAGTACTTTACTGATGTACATTTTCAGTTTTTTTTTTTTTTTTTTTCGATTTTCTCAAAATTCGCTCCAACAATTTTGATTAAAATTCAAAAATCAATTATTTTTTTTGATGCTCTTTAAAATGTATATTCTCATTTTGCTATTGAAATCTTCTGAAGACCACTTTACTCTTGTATTTCATAGGGAAGATGGGAGAAATGGTTGCCATTGTAACAAAATATAAATATTTTCCATGTTTATAAATTTTATATCTTGAAATCGATAAAAAAAATCTGGTGGGACAAGCACAGAACACAACTTTCGATTACCGAAGGTAAGAGAGAATTGTGTACTGTGCGACCAGTCACACCAGATTTTTTTTAAATTTTACTTCTTGAAATCTAATACAGAGTTGGCCAACCTCCTTGATAGTCCGAGCCATTTTTCAAAATTTGAAATTTTTTCCGAGCCACAATTCAAAATTTGTATTTATAAAGTATGCAAAAAAAAGATATTAAAAAAAAATTTAAGCGAAATTTTTTTTCCCTGGGGAAAATTTTTTCCCTCCCATGGAAATCATTTTATTTTTTTGGAAAACAAGATTTTTTTCGCGCTGCGGAAAATTAACATTTATCGACAGCCACAAATAATTTTCCAAAGAGCCGCAGTTTGGCCAACCCTGTTCTAATATATCAGCGGAAACAAAAAATCTGATGTGACAAGCACAGACCAAAGTTGAGAGAGCTGTGTGCGACCAGTCACACCAGATTGTTTTATTTAAGTGAAGTATTTATTAACGCTTTAAAAAAGACAAACTAATTGAATTATAACACTTAATTCAACCCTCCTCAATGTATAATTACTTTTATCGATCATATCTGATTTCTTATCTATAGGGTGAGAGAAAAAGATTATTCGTCGGTGGAGGGGATAAAAAAAAAAAAAAAGAATAGACCGATCGATTAAAGAAATTAATCAAGCTCTTTTATTCAATTGTGAGGAAAATCACATCTGGTAATAACATCTTGGGGGGGGGGGAAGGGGTCTAGTTTAACAAAAAAAAAAAAAAACATTAAACGTAATGTTCTCGCAACTTTGTTGCGTTTTTCTGACGGCTATTAAAAGAAATGTTTGTTCTTATTTTATTTTTTTTACCCCCCCCCCCTCTCCCCCCCCCCTCCCCAGCTTCAATCAAAGGTTAATTCTTTATTTAACAGGAATTTTAACATCTATATTCAATTGAGGGAGCCGAGTGCTATTGCTTTCGTTGCTCAAAGGTGAAATTCCAAAGGAAGGGAGAGAATATTTCATCTCCCTTTATTTTTTTTTATTTCGCTTTAGAATCTAAGTCGGAATGCAAAACAAGAGTTGCCACTTGGACATGAACAAACTTTGTTCACCTTATATATATATACCGGTGTATATAAAAAAAATCTGGTGTGACTGGCGCACAGCACACAACGTTCTCTTACCTTCGGTAATCGAAAGTTGTGTTCTGTGCTTGTCACACCAGATTTTTCGTGTCGAAATATATTTAGTTTCCGCCAATATGTATTAGAAATTTAAGATGTCAAAATTATAAACATGGGAAAATATTTATATTTTGTTACCATGGCAACCATTTCTCCTATCTTCCCTATGAAATACAAGAGTAAAGTGGTGCTTCACACAATTTTGAGGGCAAAACGAGAATATACATTTGAAAGAGCAACTAAAACATAATTGATTTTTGAATATTAATCAAAATCGTTAGAGCGAATTTTGAGAAAATCGAAAAAAACTGAAAAAGTACATCAGTAAAGTACTAGTACTCTTTGGCCGATTTTGATTAAAAGCTTATTTTTCCGGTCCCGGGAGGTATTTAACTTAAATATAAAATTTCATCCTCCTAGCTCAATTCCTTCATGCTTAAAATTGAACACACCCACACACCCACCCACCCACCCACACACACACCCACCCACCCACCCACAGACAGACCATGTCGCGAAAACCACTTTTTTGGATTCAGGGGACCTCAAAACGTGAAGATCCATCAAAATCTCGACATCGAATTTTTGACATGAATCCAATACTTTCTCTCTATATATATATTACATATATACATAGGTAAGAGAAGGTAAAAATGCGAAATAAAGCATTTCAATAAATCAGAAAAATCTGGTGTGACTATTCGCACAGTACACAAACAAAGTGGACTTGTTCAAGTTCAAAATGGCACTCTCATTTTTCTAGTCATTTGGGAAATATTTTTACTTGCCCTTCGGGCTTGGTGTAGGGGTTAGCGTGCTAACCTCGTATACCAAATGTCGTGGGTTCGGACCCCAGGCAATCCGATATACCAAACGGCTTAAATAAGAATGCCTGGACCTCCAATAGATATATTAATTAATAACTGGTTATCGTAAAAAGTCTTAAAAGGCCCGAGTTGCCGAAAAGACTGTGTGTATGTGTGTGTGAATGTGAGTGTTTAAAAAAAAAAATCTTTTTACGTTCTCTTACCTATATATGTTAATAAATAGAGAGGAAGTATTGGATTCATCCCAAAAATGTCAAGGTTTTAATGGATATATGGACCCTGTTATGCAATAGTGTGTCAAGCGCCAAAAAAATTCAAAATTGAATTAAGCACGGAATATTGTTTCAAATGCTATAATTAATAGTATTTTTTATAAAATATGCCCTATTTAATGTTAATTGCACAATTGACAAAAAAAAATTATATATAATCCAATGAAAACAAAAAACTTTAATGTTGATTTTCTCAAAACTCGGTAGCTGGTGCTTGACACACTAATGCGTAACAGGGTCCATTTTTTTTTTTTTTTTTTTTTTTTTATTATGGACCTAAGGCACTTTGAACGGCGACCATTAGTTGATCTTTTGTTCTATCCTTTGTTGTCCAATATCTGTCCATAGAATAGACCCGTCCCTTTTACCAGGGCCAGTATATTTTTTGGAGAGGCTTTTGATATTTCCTCAGGTTTTATTTCAGCCCTTTCGAAAATTAGCCTTCTTTGACGGGTTAGTGCAATACATTCGCACATGATGTGTTCCGCCGTTTCTTTTGTCAGATTGCAGAGGCGACATGTATCGTCATCAGCTCTGCCCATCTTCATTAGATGACAGGGTCCATATATACAGTATATGATTTGAGGTCCACTTAGTTCAAAATAGTGGTTTTCGCGACATGATCTGTCAGTGATAGATTTACGCCTAGGCCCGTGAGACCTGGGCTTAGGTCGGCACGATTTAAACTTGAAAAATAAAGTTCCGGAAAAACCAAAATTTTTGAGTTCGGAGGGGGGGACCAAAAAAAATTTCTATATTCCTAAAAATGTTCAGTTAATCAAAAGGGCGGCGCATCAAACGGGGTCTAAGCCGGCAGCGAGCCTAAGCCCGCCAATGTCTGTCTGTCTGCCTGTGTGCCTGTCTGTGGACAAAATATCGATCGAAAAGAGCTACGAGGTTGAAATTTTATATTTAAGTTAGACACCCCTCCGGGACGTGACACGAAGGTTTTGAACAAATTCGGCCAAAGAGTACTAGTACTTTACTGATGCACTTTTTCGGTTTTTTTCGATTTTCTCAAAATTCGCTCTAACGATTTTGATTAAAATTCAAAAATCAATTATTTTTTAAATGAATATTCTCTGAAAATTGTTTGAAGCACACTTTACTCTTGTGCTTCATAGCAGGGGGGTCAAACTCGGTTTGTTTACATTTTTCATTCCAAGGGAGTGACGTCATGGAGCTCCTCTTTTTGTAAAAGATCTTTCGGAACAAACCATTTATAAATATTTATATACGCTATATTATTAATAAAGCAGAATATATACCAGGGTCTAAATTAGTTTAGTCAGAAACTATAAAATTTGCAAACAAAACAAAATGAATGTGAACTAGGTTATAGGCAGTCAACAATGCTGCCACATAGAAAAATATAAGCAAGGAGGAGCTTCATGACTTGGACCAATCAAAAACTGTGACCTGAAAATTGTTTATTTACTAGTTTCTGGCCAACCTGTGTATTTAAAGACCTTGCTTCATAGAAGAAATGGTTGCCATGGTAACAAAATATAAATATTTTCCCATGTTTATAAATTTGACATCTCTAATTCAAATGTACCATATTGAACTTCATTTCTTGTCCCTAGTGAAAATTGATTATTTAATTAATCTCAAAGAGAAAGAGAGGTAGAGACAAAGCGAAGAGTTAAAATAATTATAGGGTTTTGTGGGCGGTAGAAAAGACAGGCTAGGGTAGGTTAAGACGTGTTTTATTAAATTTGTAATTGTAAAAGCACATAAAGGGCTAAAAGACAGACACACCACCTTTAACCGAAGACCAGGTCCCATGAGATGAAGGAGGAAACCCCCCGAACACGGCCAGCTGGATTACATCTTACAGGCCTCGTCCCTACAATTAGCCTGGGAGCTTTGATTACAGGGCTCAATGGAAAGCTAATGTCCAGTGACCCTTTAATGCCCAACCGGAAATAAATGGATTCAATTTCCCTCGTCATATTTTAATATTACTAGTCGCGCCGCCCCCCTTCGGGGCTTCCCTTAATTATTAGAAGCTTCGCCCCCCTGGACCCCCCTCAACTGGCGAGGGCGCGCCTGCGGCGGACCCACGCCTTTTCTTCTTAATTATGAAAAGAAAATTTTTATTATTCAATTCCAATTCAGTGCCTGCTTGAGGATTTGTTTACATTAATGGAATACAAAAATGGAAAGAATACATAAATATTTCTCTATACATTTCCTATGGGAGAAATCGTAACTTTAAGAATTAATAACTCAAAAAGTTATAGAAATTTCGGGATGAAAATAATTTTCCTGTAATCTCTAGAAGGTCCTCTTTAAGCATAAATTGCCTTTTCATTTTCCTAATCATTTGGGAAATATTTTTATTTTGTTTACTTTCTCTTATCTATATAAGTTAATAAATAGAGAGAAAGTATTGGATTCATTTCAAAAATTCGATGTCGAGATTTTGATGGATATACAAGTTTTGAGGTCCTCTGAGTCCAAAAAAGTGATTTTCGCCACATGAACAAAATATCTCAAGAACGATAAGAGCTAGGAGGTTGAAATTTTATAATTCAGTTAGACACCCCACTGGGACATGACACAAAGCTTTTGAAGAAAATCGGCCAAAGAGTATTAGTACTTTACTGATGTACTTTTTCAGTTTTTTGCGATTTTCTCAATATTCGCTCCCACCAATTTGTTTAAAATTCAAAAATCACTTAATTTTTACTCGCTCTTTAAAAGGTATATTCTCATTTTATCCTTGAAATATTTTGAAGCACACTTTACTCTTGTGCTTTATAGAAAAGATCGAAGAAATGGTTGCCATGGTAACAGAATATAAATATTTTCGCATGTTTAGAGGTTTACTAAAGCCTAGGCTGAGTGGGAGAGGGGTCGGGGGTGAGTAAGAAGTGCGAATTCAAAATTCTACGCACTGGGAAAACTACTTTTACTTTCTTTTTTATAATTTAGTGAAATTCAAAAATCTAATAAATAAATTTTATATCAATCTCGATATATGAGAGATAAAAAATTAAATTATTACAACCCTGACCTAGACAAAAAATTTTTGTCAAAGAGATAATTATTATAACTACATTTTTATGGCTAATAACTTGGATTTGTTAAAAAAAAAAAAAACTCCAATATTTATTGGAAATTCGAGATATGCACTAAATCGTTTGACTCATTTATTTCTATCATCGGATATTTGATAATTTTATTTTGCAATTGACTTCATCCCAAAAAAAAAAAAAAAAACACATCAATAATGGAAAAGGCTAAGCTTTGCTGGAAAGAGGTCAGTCAATGGGATAAAATCTTTTTTTTTTCTCTATTAAAATATCATTAAAAAAAATTTGTTTATAACAACAAAATTGAGTACTGCTAGCTAGCTCTTTTCGTTCCGAAGATATTTTGTTCACAGACAGACCATTTTGTGAGACCCATTATTTTGGACTCAGGGGACTTCAAAATCATCGAAATGTCGATATGAATCCAATACTTTCTTTCTATATATGACATATATATGTAAAAGAAAGTAAAATAATTTTGAAGGGGATCTGTACTTTATTAGAGATTTGTAAAAAAAAATTTAATTCTACATAAGCTTAAATATATAAATTTTCATTTCTGTTTTATACAGTCATGATATAAATCTTTTTTTTTTTTGACACATTTCAACCAGTGCAAATCATCGATTGTTGTTGTATGACATCTTAGAGAAGAGGTGGCATGGCCCTAGGGGGGGGGGGGGGGCTCCGCAAACCCATTCTACCCACACAATCGCCATATTTCGTTACCCGTGAAAATTGAAAAGGGAATTGAGAGTCAGTTGCACGTTTCTATCCTCCTCGATGTCACGGTTCCCTGAGGATTCCCCTCTTCACCAACATGCCTATCTCAACGACAAAATTTCTTAAAACTTTACTTAATAAGTTTTATTATTAGATCCAGAGGGGATGAGAATTAATAATCCGAGTTTGCCTAATACCAACTTAACGTTTCTAAAAATTGTAGACAATTAATAATAAAAATACATATGCGGCTTATTAAAATAAAATCTATATATAAAGGCGGAGTGTCCGTCTGTCCATCCGTCTTGATCCAATCTGAGCCCCATCCCCGATCTCTCTAAGGAAAAAAAAAATTTTATTATTTTTCATTTGAGAGATTTAATTATTTTAATTAAGAGGCTATAATTTTTCATAGGCAAGACAATGCTCAATGCTTTCCAATGAGCAAATTCTGAATTTTCTGGAATTTTTTGCGCCTCTCCTTTTCAGAATTTCGTGACCCGAATATTTTTCCTCTCTATAAGACTGCGAAATATCATTTCAAAATTACGGGGAGTACCATATCTTTATGGTGGTATTCCAGTTTTATAGAGGACGTTATGGAGAAATCCAGGAAAAATACTCGGGCCGAAATTCTCAAAAGGGGAGGCGCAAATAATTTCAGAAAATTCAGAATTTGCCCATTAAGTTTTGTTTTGCCTTATGAAAAATTGAAGTCAAATAAAAGCATTTAAAATTAATTAAAATAATTAAATCTCTCAAATGAAAAATATTACAAATTATTATAAATAAATTTTTTTTTCTTTAGGGATGAGAGGGCTCGCTGGTGTAGTGAGCTAGGGTGTCAGCTTCTGCAAAGAAGATCCCTGTTCAAATCCTTGGCATGCAGGATTTTTCATTAAATAAAAATATTTATTTAATGTAAACAAATCCTCAAGCAAGCCCTGGATTGGAATATAGGATCCTTCCACAATAGCCCTCAGGCAACTCTACGAGGAGAGGGAGTTGCTGTGACATCCCGTCCTGGAGAAGGGACGTAAAGAAGGCTCCCTCTCAGTGATGCATTCTTCGAAAGGAGTAGGCTACACGCCGGTGCTGAGGGAGTCCCTCCTCAAACTAGGACATCCTCCATAGCATAGAAGAGGTTGGATAAAAAGGAGCCGGTTGGAACCAGAAATAAGGATTAGTTCACCAGCTAGAGACGAGAGAGCAGGAGGAGGAGCTAGAGATAGGAAATGATGTAACTTCACGGGGTGCCGGTAGATGGCTACGGCCAGAGGCCGGTTGGGTTTGAGGAGTGTGTCTCCGTACACTTAAGCACCTCGGGTAAATAAACGGGGATCCCGATAGGAATTTCAAAAATAAATAAAAAACTTTAGGGATGAGAGAGAGATGTTCGAATCCAGAGAAGGACCGATCTTTGGGGAGCATTGTGTCAAGGGCCCTCCACTACCAAACATATGGGAACCTATTTGTTGGCAATTTGCGCCAAGTACCGGCACAAGTGGGGATGTGGTATCGAAAAAAGCATCGATACCTGTACCTGGTATCGCATCGAAAGGAAAGTATCGATACTAGTAAGTATCGAGCATTTCTTAACTTTGAGTATTTTTTGAAAATCCTTTCGGCATCTTATGCCCCTTATATTTTAAACGAAATGCTTGTTAATAAAGAATTTGATTTTCGGTTTAAATGTGGTTTATTTGTAAAAATAACAACGTTACGGGCACTCATTCTGTGGCCTTCTTCAGGTACAAATCAGTTAAGATTACAAAAGTGACAATCTCTTTTGAATTTTGAATTTGAATGTTTTTTAACTAATTCAAATGAGATTGTCACAGATGTAACAACTTTTGTAATCTTAACTGAATTGTACAGTGAAGGTCAAAATTAAGTCCCAACCATGGGTATCGATACTAGTAAATAACGATACTTTTTTCGTATCCCTAGGCACAAGGGTTGGTGCGTGCCTCCGTGCACGATGCACCAGGGGTAAATAAACGGGGAATGTTTTTTTTTTTTGAAGGCTATTGAGGGCTTTTATGCCATAATTTAAGGCTTTTCCCTTAAATAAAAAAAAAATCCTTTAGCGGCGTAAGTGAAATGATGTGCAGTCAATCACACCAGATTTCCCCTGTCACATTTAAAAATAAAAATTTTTATTAATGGGTTATAATATTGATTGCATTAATGTTCTATTCGTGTATTATTTAATCCTCTTAGGCCTTTAGAAAATTAATAGCGAATAATTAGTTATTATATAATTCCAGAGCATTAATGGCGGCTAGGGGGGGGGGGGGGAGGCGCATCACGCAGCTGGTGAATTCTTCAAGTTTTGCAAAAACAAGCAGAGAATACAATTAATTATACTAGGACAAAATCAAAGAGAGATTATTGGCCTGGTGAAGGGGATCAGATTGTCCTTTGGTGCAGGCATATGTAACTGAAGCCCCATCCAGATCCCTTATTGGCCTGGCCTCCCTTTCACTAGGGTGCGAGCTAATAGGAGGGTATAGGGTGCAGCACAACTCCCAGGATAGGGAAGGATTACTAGAATAGTCAATCAAAATGAATACCATATATACTGCTGCTGCTGCTGCTTGAATGACAAACAATAATGATATTAGACAAATCCCTAAAATGACGTTTATTTTTTAGAGGTTTGTGTTCATGTCAAAGGAAACTGAAATACAAAGCAGGTATTTGAAATGTATGGAGAAATTAATAAAAAAAAAAACACTAGGTTATTTGTTTCAATTTATTTTATTGAAACTTAGTGTATAATTTAAATTGGGTATAGGAGATTTTGCAGTCAAGGAATTAAATAAAAAACTTTTATTTAATTATTAACCGTCGACGTTTCGGTCGCAAATCACGACCTTCCTCAAGACCTGTGGTCAGAATATTTATTTTCAGAAACAAATTGTATAATATTTATAAACAATGTTATAATTGTTTTACAATATTTATATTATATTGTTAAATTATATTAATATAAATATTATTAAAAAATTATAACATTGTTTATAAATATTATACAATTTGTTTCTGAATATAAATATTCTGACCACAGGTCCTGAGGAAGGTGGTGATTTGCTACGGAAACGTCGACCGTTAATTAATTAAATAAAAGTTTTTTTTGTTTAATTCCTTGGCTGCAAAGTCTCCTAAATCCAATTCAAAGTCTACAGCCACTTCTCATCACTAGTGTATATTTTATATTTCCTATATGAATATGTTTCAACTAGTGCCAACGGTCAACGGTATCAATTAAAAAAAAATCTGGCGTGATTTAACGCACAAATTTCCTTTGGTAATTGAAAGTTATGTTCTTTGCTTTTCACACCAGATTTTTTTATATCGACATATATTTTTAGTTCCAGCCGATATATTAAAATTCAAGATGTCAAATTTATAAACATCGAAAAATATTTATATTTTGTTACCATGGTCTCTCATATCTTTCCTATGAAGTACAAGAGTAAAGTGTGCTTCAAAGAGCAAAATGAGAATATACATTTTAAAGAGCATCTAAAAAATAATTGATTTTTTTTTTAATTTTAATCAAAATCTTTACAGCAAATTTTGAAAAAATCGAAAAAAAAAACTGAAAAAGTAGATCAGTAAAGTACGAGTACTTTTTGAACGATTTTGTTCGAAAGTTTCGTGTTGCGTCATAGGGATATACCTAACATAAATATGAAATTTCAACCTCTTAGCTTTTTTCATTCTTGAGATATTTTCTTCACAGACAGAAAGTTTTTGCAAAATCTCTATATCGAATTTTTGACATGATCTCAATACTTTCTCACTATATATATTACATATATAGGTAAGAGAAAGTAAAATAAATTTTCAGAGAAATGGGTTTATTTTGAAACCTCGCCCCTTCCCGTCCCCCACCCCCTTTAACTAGTCATCAACCTGCCGTCGTTTTATATTATAAATATTTAAATCGGTGAATCTATATATAGAGACATTTCGATATCTCCCTTTATAAATTTACAAAGCTAATTTTTAAAAATCAATAATCTTATACAAGCTCAGAAAGTTTGTTAAATCATTTTCGAAAAAATAATTCTTAATACCGGTACTCCTTTGGATAGGCCACCCAAGATACCAAATTTAATAAAAAAATCTGGTGTGACTGGCGCACAGCACACAACTTTCTCTTACCCTTCGGTAAGAGAAAGTTGCGCACTGTGCTGGTCACACCAGATTTTTTGTGTCGAGATATATTTAGTTTCCGATAGCACCTTAGTTTCAAACTTGGATTTTAAATGTTGACTGCTTGAAATAAACTATGGTTATTTTTAAAAATTTTAATCTCATATTTGGACATTTTATACACAATAGAGAATCGTAAATAAATACAAAATTTCATAAGAATTGGAAAAAAAATTTTAAATGCCTAAAAAGTTTCAAAGGGGACCCCCTTTTGAATCG
This sequence comes from Euborellia annulipes, assembly GCA_023213315.1. Lineage (NCBI taxonomy): Eukaryota > Metazoa > Arthropoda > Insecta > Dermaptera > Anisolabididae > Euborellia > Euborellia annulipes. Next base: position 19,325 of record JAKCPI010003666.1, on the reverse strand, counting down.
AAATTAACATACAAATCCCTATTGGGATCTATGGGAGAGGCGTGGCTTCACCTGGTGGCAAAAAATGAACTAGCCATTGTAGGATTGAATGGCTGAGCTGATACGCAAGTACTCGTGTTTTATGAGACAAAAAGTTTAATTAAAAATAAAAAATGGGTGTGACGATACAGGAAATTTGTAGGTTTTCTTCTGCCACACTTACTAATAGAAATTTTATTTGTGGAGACAATATTATTGATCCTGGTGATGTTTTAAAGTGAGTAATAGTAATGACAGTTTCAATGACAGACCAAATTCTTGCTTTCTGTTTACAAACAACAAGTTTACGAGAAGAATTTCATGAAATAAATGATCAAATTTTATAATAATAATAACAATTGGGATGGATGCTCGTATAAGGCTGGATTAGGAAGTACCTGCAAGCACATTTGGGGCTGTACTTTTATTCTGTAACCGCTATTTATGATATCTGATATGATGTTAGCCAAAAAGTGTTTGAAATATTTTATTGTAATAATAAATACAAGATAATTAAATGATAAATTAACTAAAAAATTAATACCGGTAATTAAATATAAAATTAATAATTTTTTTTTTTTGTACTTACAAAAATAATTTAGAAGATTTAAAAAATATCACGTGTACAGACAAAAAATGTGTTTGGAGTGCACCACATAAATCAGCTCTTAAAAAAATACGATATGAGAGGCCTTTGCTGGAGCACAATTGTTTTGGAGAAAAACAAGAAAAATATAGAGGCAAAAATTAAAAAGAAGGCTTCTAAATCTGATAGATTGATTCTTCTACAATAAAATTATTTATAATTTTCACTATACTGTCTTTTTTTGGAAAAGAATGAAATCGAACTGTTTCATGCTTAGATGCATGACTTTTACACCCATAAACACAAAGTAGATACACATTGCTTTTATTTTTATAGGGAGAAAATTTCATATTTGTGAATATATTAGTGTATGTATGTATTATTTATTAATCTAACAATAATGTTTACTCGTGGGTTATAACTTTTTTTTTAAATAATACAATTATATCAGATGTTTAAATGTTCTTGACCCTTATATCACGTTAAACATATGAAGGTTTATCCTACAATCGCTAGTTCGAATTTAAGCCACCAGATAGAGTATTGAAATGCTAAAGATCCCAATAGGAAATTAACATTAGGCCTATGAGAGAAGGCGGAGAGACAGGCGATAATGTTTGCAAGTGAGAGAGAGAGATATATATATGTTTTCTCCTAAGCAATTAAAGACACAAATAAATGGGAATTTAAATAATAATTGATTTTTAATCTAATAAAAAGAAAAAGATTTAAATTCCGTTACCATGGCAACCATTTCTATCTTTCCTATGAAGAACAAGAGTAAAGTGATCTCCAGAAGATTTCAACGGCAAAATGAGAATATACATTTTAAAGAGCATCTAAAAAATAATTGATTTTTGAATTTAAAAAAAATCCTTGGAGGGAATTTTGAGAAAATCGAAAAAAACTGAAAAAGTACATCAGTAAAGTACTAGTACTTTTTGGCCGATTTTGTTCAAAAGCTTATTTTGAGATTCTTCAAAGGTACCTAAGTTAAATATAAAATTTCAATCCGCTAGCTCAACTCCTTCATGCTAAAAATCTGTCCACACATACATACATACACACACACACAGACCAATTTGCGGGACCCACTTTTTTGGACTCAGGGGACCTCAAAACATGTATATCCATCAAAATCTCGACATCGAATTTTTGACATGATCGCAATACTTTCTCTCTCTATATATTTCATATATAGGCTAAGAGAAAGTAAAATGTTATACCATAACTACTTTTTTATAGCCTATGCTAAAAGAATCAGCAATCAAAAATTCTACAAAATCCTTCAAGTGTCGTTTTAACATAAACGATTTTAACGAAAACTACAGTCCTTGTCGAGTAGAGAACTTTGGTCTATACGGAGGGCTTTGGTCTATACCCCCCCCCCCCTCGGTTGGTAAACAGACACCGAAGGTTAGCCAGTATCTTTCTTTTAGGCTTTATTATAATTTTTGAATCAATTTGCAATAATATCTATCCTTCTGTCTGTCAGTTATGTGCATTTTGACAAAATTCCAGGTGAAATTTCGAAATCAAATTTTACACCCTTATAGAGGACCTTATAGGAAAAATACTCAGAAATTTCCCAAATGGGGATGCTCAAAAAAAATGCCCATCGGAAAGCACTGGGTTCTATAACTTTTTATGAAAAATAAGCTAATTAATTATAATAATTAAATTAAATCTCTCAAATGAAACCTAACAAAATTTATTATATAATTAATTTTCGATTTTTTATAAAATTTGGAGAACTCAACCAGACCCAGGAGGGACTGATTTTTGGGGAGTAGAGAGGTGAAGGGCCTCTCACTCCCAAAAATTGGGAACCGGGTTGTTGGCCATTTGCGCCAGATACCGGTACAAGGATACGGTGCGTGCACGATGCACCATGGGAAAATAACGGGGGAATGTTTTTTTTTTTTTGTAGGCTATTGAGGGTTTTTATGATATCGCTCCTTAAATGGAAAAGGGCATTGACACAACTCAAAAATTATCAATTTTGGGATTTTGTATAAAAATTAGTTCTTTTTATGTGTAGATTTATATGGGAAAGTGCGCATTCTTTCACTTCTAAGTATCACCTGTGTTGTTTTGAATTTTGTCGTTTTTGCTCTTATTTTTGAGGAAAAGTCTAACTGATATCGAGTTAAACACAAGGCAGTACAGTTTTTAGAAGAAATATGTGCATTGCATACAATAATATTACAATAATTTAAATACAATGCGTTTCGCATTAAGAAAATATAATTCTTCTGAAAAAAGAGACTTTGTGAGTTGTGACACTTTTCCATTTAAGGAGCGATATTTTTTTAAGTTAACAAAATCTAAATCTCTCTCGTAAGCGACAGAGGCGGCCGACACAGCTAGTTTTAATTAAATTTTACCAACAAATAATTGTATAAAAATGCAATAAATTTTTTCCTGTTTATTAAATACCAAATTAAAAAAAAAAAAAAAGATGCTAATATTATAATTCATTTTTGTTTAATAAGTGAATTCTTTAGTCCCTTATTTAAAATTCTTGCAATCTACTTGTGTTTTAAATAAGATGACAAGATGGAGTTAATTTTATTTTCATTAGATTTTCAATGGGCACATTTCTTAAATTTATTATTATTTTTTTTCTTTTGTATTCTAATAAAAAAAATTTAATATCATTCTTAAAATTATCACTCCATTAAATGAGCGTTATAAATTCCTTAATTTCTAAACTTTATATAATAAATAAATCATTAGCAGATGGTCAGTGTTTAGGGGTGTGTTATTAAAGTCATTAGTCCTCTTATTATTTAGCGTTAAGAGGCAAAATTGTTTAATATTTATTATGAAAATGACAAAAAACTTTAATAAATAAAAGGGAATGTAAATTTTAATCACTCAAACATTCTAATAGATCCCCGATTCCAATTTAAACGAGAATTTTTAAAATATAATTAAATCATCTGAGCTGATTAAGGCACAGCACACAACTTTTTATCAATTTCGATTATTGAAAGTTGAGTTATGTGCCTGTCACACCAGATTTTTTTGACGACATACAGTATAAGTACAGTATTAAAGATATTTTCTACATTCTGTTGTTTTTATTATTTACCATCCAAGTACAGTATATTTGAATTCAAGATATAAAATATATAATCTGCTGTGACAAGCACAGAACACAACTTTCAATTACCGTTGGTTTAAATTCGTTTTAAGGTTTTTTTCGGCATCGGAGGCCATTTAGACCACGTTCAATTGATTGGTATCCAATTCATTTGAAATAAATTTTGTCGGGATGCGAAACCTTGACCTTTGGTATCAGAAACCAATTCTCTACCTCTGAGCCAGAGAAGAAAATTCTATTACTATTCCAATCCAATCCCTGTTTGAGGATTTGTTTACATTCGTAGAATACATAAATGCAAAGAATACATAAATGTTTCCTTATACATTTCCTATGGGAGAAATTGTAACTTTAAGAATTAATAACTCAAAAAGTTATAGGAATTTCGGGATGAAAATAATTTTCCTGTAATCCTTAGAAAGTCCTCTTTAAGCAGATATAAATTCCAACGGGAAATTGCCCAAATGGCGCGTGACAGACGGACGAATATTAGCGAATTATATAGACTATATATTGTCAATAGTTGCCCAAATAGAACGTGACACATAGACAGACGAACAGACAGACGGACATTAGCGAATTATGTAAATAGATTTTTAGAAATTGATGATAGAGTCAGGAAAAAAACAAACCGATTGCAGCCAAATATTATTTTATGGAGATGGCCTAGATCATGGGCCGAAACGTCAGCTGCAAGGGCAAGAATTTAAATAAAAGATTATTTGACTGCAATCGGTTTTTTTTCCTGGCTCCATCACTTTTTAGAAATTGTAATATCGAGGTTATTTTTTTTATGTAACAGGTGGATGTATGGCTGTAGAGTAGATGTTGGAAGAGGTAAAAAAAAAATAAGAAGAAAATGCAGCCAATGTAATTTCTTTATTAATATTCAGCCCACGGTTAACGTTTCGATCCTAGGTTTGGACCACCATCAGAGTAATTTACAAATATAATAGTTGTTAAATGAAATTTATGTAAAAACCTAAATACCTGGGGCTGTGTCAATGTTCGGGGACCTTTTTTGACACAGCCCCAGGTATTCTGTTTTTACATAAATCATTTAACAACTATTATATTTGTAAATTGCTCTGATGATGGCCCAAACCTAGGGTCGAAACGTTAGCCGTGGGCTGAATATTAATAAAGAAATTACATTGGCTGCATTTTCTTTTTTTACCTCTTCAATAATTTTTTTTTTTTCACTTTAGGACATTATCCAAATAAATTTTTTCATTATAGTTAGTTAATTTAAAAGTTGCCCCTTAATTTGGATAACCCTGTATATATTTCATAAGCAATCGTATGCAATATAAATATATTTGAAAATTGAGGTTTTTGAATTGACTGTTTCACAATTCTACAAGTAATTTTAATTTTCCCATAAATTCATTTTCTCTCTCCTTTCTTTTAGATTATTGTTCATTCCAAAAAGTTGTCAAGATTTCGTATTTAATCCTTACTAAAATGAACTCAAGTTCCTGTTAGTTTTTATTAAAACAAACTTTGTTAGAATATAAACAAGTATAATAGACAAAAACAATCTTCCATTTCCATATTAAATTTAATTACATTTTCCTTACGAGAAGATAAAATATATTTACTTAACAGCTAGAACACAAACAAAAGCGTGGATTGAATCTTAGATTATAAGAGGATCGTAGTTTAATTGAATATAGAAATCACAAATGTTGTACTCTACTCTACTCTACGTATCAATAAAATGTTTAATTATAAAATTAAACATCTTATCTCAATAAATAATTTATCAATTTATTATTTATTTATAAACAAGTCGCCCAGTCCGCCTTCTGCGGATTTTGTTCCCCTAGGCACTTAACCAACTGACTCGGGCTCGCCTACAGCTGACCTTTCATTAATCAATTACCGCTATTTTTCAATCAACACGATTCAAGGAATTAATTATAAATATACTAGCTTATTAGTGAATTTTTAAATTAATATTTTGTTTTATATTTAATTAATACTTTTATATATATCCTATTTATAAATTTAAATTATATAACAATTTTTATTATTCATAATTTGAGAGATTTAATTATTAAAATTAATTGGCTTTGATTTTTCATATGGTTTTAAACTCAACGCTTTCCTTTGGGAAAATTATCGAATTTTTTGAGCCTACCCTTTTGAGAATTTGAGCGATTTCCTCTACTAGTTCCTCTATAGATTTGATATTCATAATTCTATATATATTAATATAATAGCAGTGTCCGTCTGTCACGGTCTATTTGACCAAATTCCCATTCGAATTTTGAAACAAAATTTTATATCTTCCTTTAGGCTCGAGATTACTTGTCGGTATTTGGAGCAGATGGTACGCTGTAGGGAGTAATAAAAGACAAATTTCTTGGTTTGGCTTTTATTAGGAAACTTAATTTTGGCCGACCAATGTGTGCAACAGTAAATTGGTTTGGGTTTCAAAGGAAACCATTTTCAAGGCCTGAAAATGAAAATACAATTGGTTCTTACATCGCAAAATTACAACAGAAAGAAATTACAACAAAGTGTTGACAATAGATTATTGGAGTGAAGTTTACCGAATAAAAGCCAAACCAAGAAATTTGTCTTTTATTACCCTCTACAGCGTACCATCTGGTCCAAATTCCGACAAGTAATCTCTAGCCTAAAGGAAGATACAATAGTCTTGTCTAGTTTTCGGTTTAAAATTTTATATGTCACCGCAACCGTTGCGGTTAAGTAATGCCAAGCACGGCGAAAGCTCAGGATTGGTGACCCCCGGCAATCAGGGTGTAGAACGCCCCCCGGTAGCCATTGATACTATGTAATTTCAATTAAATAAATAAATTTATCACCCCCTAAATGGCCTCGGTAGCCGAAAAGGGTTTTAGAAAAATATATGCTTAAAGAGGATCTTCTAGGGATTACAGGAAAATTTTCGTCCCGTAATTCCTTCAACTTTTTGAGTTATTAATTGCACAAGTTACGATTTCTCTAAAATGAAATGTTCAGAGAAATATTTATGTATCCTATGAATGTAAACAAATCCTGAAGCAGGCACAAAATAGGAATAGCAATAATAATTTTCTATTCCTGTCTAGGCGGGAAGCCCGCCCAAGGAGGGCAGCACAGCTATTTAATAAATCAAACTTATCTCATTTTTTTTTTTAATAATTCATTATTTGACCAATAAATAACGAAAAAATTCATTAATTTGAAATATAAATTAATTCTCGTTTTTATATAAAGTATTATTCTAGATGTAAATGAATATTTCGTGAGATAAGCAAAATACTTTAATAAATACCTATAAAATAATTATATTTTATTATTATTAAAAAGAAGTTTGCATGCAAAAATTTCAAATTAATAAAAATGAGTTAGCTTTTCAAAAGAATGAATTGCAATTACGGTAGATGTTAAGTTATATACCACTGCCCACAATAAGTAGATATAGCAACTTCTTAAATATTAAGGTTATAGGTTTTTAATATTAAATAAACAACAATTAATTAAAGCTTTAAAAATTTAATTACAGGAAAATTTTATTAAATTGAAAGAAGTAATCTTTTTTAAAATAAAATAAGATTATATTATTTTAGGAAACAAGAAAAACACCAAATTTTTTTTTTTAATTTTAAAAAAAAATCCCCATCCCCTCCTTCCGTCTCGGTGGGGAACCACACGGGGCAACAAAAAAAGAAAAAAAAAAAAAAGATTTTTTTTTTTTTTACAAATCATTATCATTATATGATTATATTTTTTGACTTGTTTTAAAACCCAGAAAAAGTATAACAACATTAATAATTAACTAACCGCGCCAGCTGGTTCGGACCCGCCTGCGGAGGACCCTCGCTTTTTTTTAATTATGAAAAGAAAATTATTATAACTATTCCAATCCAGTGACTGTTTGATGATTTATTTACATTCATAGAATACATAAATGCAAAGAATACATAAATATTTTCCTAAACATTTCCTTTGGGTAACTTTAGAAATTAATATCTTAAAAAGTTACAGGAATTTCGGGATGAAAATTATTTTCCTGAAATCCCTAGAAGATTCTCTTTAAAGATTCGGTTCAAAATTTCAACGAGAAGTTGTCTGAATAGAGCGTGACTGACAGATGGACATTAGAGAATTATATAAATAGATGATTTACCTGATCGATTAATAACTTAAAAAATTTGTAAATAAGAAATTATATATAATATTTAAGATATTATATATATTGCGTAGATAAGCCGCGAAACGGAAGGGGCACACTGAGCGCAAATCGGTGGATCCGTGGTTCGACTCCCGGCGGCACCCCCTTACATCTTTTTTCGGGTACATGAAGTAATATCTAATTATATTAAAAAATTTGATTAAACATATTTGATCAATCGATTTTTGGGGGATGTGTATTGAGGTAGTCCCCCCCGAAATTTTATATGCTTAAAGAGGACCTTCTAAGGATTACAGTAAAATTATTTTCATCCCGAAATTCCTATAACTCTTTGAGTTATTAATTCTTAAAGTTACGATTTCTCCCATAGGAAATGTATAGAGAAATATTTATGTATTCTTTGCATTTATATGTAAACAAATTCTCAAGCTGGATTAATAATAATTTTGTTTTCATAATTAAAAAAAGGGCAAGGGTCCGCCGGAGGAGGACCCGACGGGGAGTTCAGGTGGAGCGAAGCTCGCTGAAGGCGGGCGGCTCGGCTAGTAATATTAATTTTCATTAAGGAGTTAAAAAAAAATTCAAGACATATGCAGCCAAAATTATTTCTTTTAATATAGTTGTTTCATGATGGCTGGATATTATGATATGAGGATGTGGCATAAGGGCAGCCAAGGCGAAAAATAAAATAAAAATCTATTTTTTTGTCGACGTTTCGAACTCAGAACACTAAAGAGAGTTTTCAAAAAAATATAAATTGGTAAAAACGTTGCTACATTGCCATGTCAACTAACCTGACAACTTGACATCATTTTTGTCCTGATGAAGAGTGCGATCGGAACTCGAAACGTCGACAAAAGAATAGATTTTTATTTTATTTTTCGCCTTGGCTCCCCTTATGTCATGTTCTCATATTATTTCTTTTATTGTTGCCGTTCCAGGCTGGCGTTTCGGCCACTGGCCTAAGCCATCTTCAGAGCTAAAATATAATTAATAATTAATTTTTTAAGAAGTTGCTATTCTTAGTATAGGCACTGTAATTCCGAATTATTAAATGAGAACACAGAGCCATTTAATTGGGTTTTAATGATGGTGTATTTGTAAGGGGCGTGGTTTGAGGATTTGAAGCTGTCCTGTTCTGTAGATATAAGATTAACCTGTCGATCAGGTTAAGCCCTAAGAGGCGCCCAGTCCACCCCAATTTGAGGAGATTGAAAACAACACCGAAAGGCACAGCTGCACATAAAACTCCATGTTGGATCATCTGTTTCTTGCCTTGTGAAGGAAAAGGCTTGTTGTGGGGGGGGGGGGGGGGGTTCCTTTGGGGGATGAACAACAACAGATCGGCTCCTTCTGGCCACCTAATCTTTATTTATACTTATATCCTGTTGTGCGCGAGAGTCCGTCGGGAATTTTCTTGGCGCGTGTAAACATGTCTGCGTCGACATGTTAGTGATTTGGCCAGCTATTTTATTACAAGAACAATTACTATTCAATGAGATTGCATTTGGATGAACAAAAAAAAAAAACGGTCTATCACTAGATAAACGATATTTATTACTGTACCTTTGAATCCAAAATTCCTATAATCTTTTGAGTTATTAATTCCTAAAGTTACGATTTCTCCCATAGGAAATGTATATATATTCTTTGCATTTATGTATTTTATGAATATAAACAAATCCTCAAGCAGGCACTGGATTAGAGAAATTTTCAACGAATATAAAAAAGAATTTTTAAATCTGGTGTGACTGACCGCACAGTACCCAGGTCTTTTTATTTTATTTAATTATTTATTTCTCTTCTACCAACTATTTTTTTTGTCCATTAAACAAATAATTACAGATTTTGTGTAAGCTTACAGTGAGTGATAACAATTAAAAAAAAAAAAAATAGTTTATTCATAATATAAGCTAATTACATAATTAGGAAAATCTCTTGAATCATACATATTTACAAAGTTACATATTCGGCTCAAAGGGCAATTGCCCGTTTAGGATTTTTAGATTGAAGAGATTATAGATGTATTGGAGAAAATTTCGATTTTAATTAAATAATTTCATCAATTGTACATTTTCGAGAATATGAACTCAAATGACAGTGCATTCAGTCAAATTGTAGAGTTGTCGTTGTACCTATCATTATATACAGTATATCAAGCAGTACTAAGAAATTGCTTGGTTCAAAAAGTCACGTCACTTATATAAAAAGAAGTTTCCCAGAGAAAAAAAAGTAATAAAGATCGTTTTTCAAAATTTTAAAATACGTTTATTAAATGCAAAGAATGTATAAATGTTTCCTTATATATTTCCTATGGGAGAAATCGTAACTTAAGCAATTAATAACTCACAAGGTTATAGGAATTTCGGGATGAAAATAATTTTCCTGTAATCGCTAGAAGGTCCTCTTTAAGCATATAAAATTTGGTCAAATAGAGCGTGGTTTCGAATTTACGGGAAGTTGCCCAAAAAGAGCTTTACAGAAAGAGAGATGGAAGGACATTAGCCAATTATATCAATATATGTATATATTTGAGTGATTCTTAAAAATGAAGTGTTTAAAATTTTATGGTCCAAATCAATTTGCTTGTATTATTTTGAATTTAAAATCTTTTATTGTCCAGGCTTAGGTTTGCTGGTGGGGAAGAGGGGGGGGGGGAGTTTATTTTCATTCAATTTAAAATATATTTAAATTAATAATCGGTGTAAAAAAAATATAATTGAGATCTTTAAATTTCATCACTTCTTATATTTCACGTTAAAAAAAAAAATCTGATTATTTATTATGAGCTGACGAGGTTCAGGTCTCCATTTCCAGATTAATGTGTTTGGCTCTGATATCATTTTTAAGTGTTTACCTAAAATACCTCAATGAAATATGAAAGTATACAAATTGTCAAAATACAATAAATCAGAAGAAAAAAAAAAAAAATTGGGCGTCGAAAAGTTGAACAACGACAAAATTTACTCTCGATATCGTTAAAAAAAAAAAAAAAAGTTGAAATCGACATTAAATAAAAAGTTGTGATTTATATTTTATTATTAAAAATCTGGTGTGACTGGTCGCACAGCACACAACTTTCTCTTACCATTGGTAAAAGAAAGTTGTGTACTGTGCTTGTCACACCAGATTTTTTGTGTCGTTTTCGCCGATTTATTATTACTAGCCTCTCGGCGGGCTTCGCGCCTAGCCGGGGCTTCGCCCCCCTGGAACACATAAATATTTCTCTATACATTTCCTATAGGAGAAATCGTAACTTTAAAAAATTAATAACTCAAAAAGTTATGGGAATTTCGGGATTAAAATAATCCCTGTAATCCCGAGTGCCCACTTTAAGCATAAAAACTTTCATTTCGAAATTCCAACGGAAAGTTGCCTAAATAGAGCGTGACAGACGGACAGACAGACAGACATTAGTGAATTATATATATAGATTTGAAATTCCTATCGGGATCCCCGTTTATTTACTCGAGGTGCTTAAGTGAACGAAGACACACACCTCAAATCAATTTTTTTTTTTTTATACATCATGTATGTAAGGTTTTTTTTTTTTTTTTTTATTCTGCCCGTCTAGCTACTGCCATTGGGCTAAAAATTTTACAAAATATACATATATCAAAATAAACATGTATGTAAGTTGAAAAATGTAATAATGAAGAAATAAAATTATTATTATTATTGTGGAGAGATCCAATATTCCAATCCAGTGCCTGCTTGAGGATATGTTTACATTAAATAAATATTTTTATTTAATGAACAAATCCATCAAGCCCAGGATTAGAAAGCGGATCTCCTTTGTAGAAGCTGACACCCTAGACCACTACACCAGCGAGTCCCCAGTTTTCGCCGATATATAATTAGTAAAGAAAAAAAAGGTGTTAAATAAGCATAAAATTTAAAAAAAAAAGCATCTTATAAGCAACTTCTACTCATATCATTGTTTTGTTTTTTTCACTAATGTGATCCTCTATACTTTTTTTTTTTTTAAAGAATAATGTCCTTATCTTCAATAACATTTCAATCTCCTAGCTCTTTTGATTCTTTAGATATTTTGTTCACAGACAGGACAAGTTGCAAAAACAACTTTTTTGGGCTCAGTGGATCTCAAAACGTGTATATCCATCAAAATTGAATTTTTGACATTAATCCAATACTTTCTATATAATTACATATATAGGTAAGAGAAAGTGAAAGCATTCTTGAATGTTATCAGAAGATATAATCTCAAAAATATAGAGATGCTTTGAGATCCGAAATTTAAAATGAAACTGACAGTTTTCTTGATTTTTTCAAAATTTATAAAGAATTTGACAATATTTATTTTATTATTTAAAAAAGAACATGACAATTTTAAATATTTAAATACATAATAGGTTGTCATTTAAAGTGTTTTAAGTAACCAGAAACCCCAAGGGCCTTAGAGGCCTTGCTTGTGACTTTGTGTTTGTAAAGTGGTTCCCAGAAAAAATAAGGCATAGAAATTTTTTTTTTTTTTTTTAAACGGGGTGACCGGGCCTGAGAGGACCTGGTTATGCGTTCTAGGGTTAAGCACTATTTTTTATACAGTAAGAAGAATGAAATTCATTAAACTTATTGTTTTTTTACATGTATTAGAGGGTTTAAAATTTTTTTTTTTTTTTTTTTTTTTTTTTGCGAGTTTATAATCAAAAAAATAGAATATTCTTTCCTTCAATCCAAAATTGCATCTAGTTTTTTTGTCATAGATACTAATATTTAAAAAAAATAGCCAATCGAGTCATATGTTTTAACTCCTGTAATAGAAAATAATTGTATTAGTATTTGATCTAATTGAAATATTTATCAACATAAAATTATGAATATTTTTAGTGTATTTACCTTTTTCAAGCTACTGTTATTGGTTTCTTTTCATTTCTTCAAAATTTAAATTGATTCACAAAAAAAAAAAAAAAATAATAAATAAAAATTAATAGTTTCCATTTACTATAGAAAAAGTAAATGAAAATATAAATAACAAGAAGAATTTGAAAATTTTATATATTTTTAACCCCGTCTCCACCATCAGATCAGTGGAGCCCTCGGGTTTCTAGCCTCAAGGATTGCAATTTTGAGCCTCCAGGCTATTTCTGGAGAAATGACAATCCTTCCCTGACTCACCCATATAGTCATCTCAAACTCAACCTTAAAGATGCAAAAACATATCAAACTCCCGAATGCGTCAAAAAAAAAGACTTATTTTCGCAAAAGCACAAAAACATTTGAGAACCTGGGCCTCATAAGATCTGACCGGATCTCCTTATGAATTGTATATGTAATAAAACAACGATTTCATTTTAGGTTTTGACTAATCATAAATTTTTTTTTTTTTTTTTTTTTATTTTTTGCCTGTTGGCCATAGGCCATCCCGCCAGTTTTAACATTATACAAATACATTAATACAAAAATAAACAGAATACAAACACATTAATAAAAATAACACTAATATACAAAAACACTGATAGAAATAATAAACATATAAGTAAACACATTACAAGAACATTCATACGAATTACAATGATATAAATAAACATTATACAAAAACACTTTTACAAATAACACTGATATGAATAAAAAATCTTACAAAAACACTGATACAAATAATACATCTATAAATAAACACTTTATAAAAACACTGATACCAACAATACACTCGAAGATACATATTAGCTAAACATTAATAAAATAAAATAATATAAAAACATTGTACTAAAATGAGCAGGATGAGTGGCTTATAGTGTTATTTTCGCGCTGTTGATAAATGCATTAAGTACTGAGAGCTGAGTATGATTTGGATGTTTGAGGAATTGACAGAATGAGGTAGGGTCTCTGAAGTGTGGAATAATGGACTTTAGAAATGTGTTTCTTTCTTTTCTGTATTTGGGACATTGTGCAATGAGATGGAACGGGGTGGCTGGAGTGGGTCCACATACACATGTAGCTGACGGGACTATTGCAAATCTTGCTAAATGCGCGTGAGCTCGGGTGTGGTTTATTCTTAGTCTATTTATTAAGCCAATTAACGATCTAGGAAGCGGCTGCAACTTGTTAAACCAAGGTTGACCAGGGGAGGGTTTTAGCTGATGGAGAAATGAGCCTGTAAATCTTGAGGATTGGTTCCAGTGGTGGGCCCATTCTTGTTTAATTGCAGATTTTATTATTGTATAGATGTCAGACCATGGAGTGGATATGTTAAGCGGGGATCCATTAAGAGATGCCCTCTTTGCTAAGAAATCTGCTAGAAGATTCCCTTGGCAGTTTTTATGGCCTTTGGTCCATCGCAGTGTGATTTTGATTAATTTTTTTTCAGCTTGTTCGAGTAATTGAATGATATTCCAGATTAGTTTATTATATGATTTGCTGCGTCTGAACCTTTCTATCGCTTGTAAAGCACTTTGGGAGTCCGTTATTATTAGAACTGTTGCGAATGAATGCGAGATGGCATACACTATTGCTTCATGGATAGCCGACAATTCTGCTGAAAAGCTAGAGAAAGACTCAGGCAGTTTGAAAAGTCCAAATATGGTGTGGGATTGGTCATAAAAAGCACACCCTACATTAGAATGTCCTTTTGATCCATCGGTGAATATAATACATTCATATTCATCGATCATGTTTGGTTCAGATATTGTTACATCCAGTTGCATATTCAATAAGGACTGCGTAAACGAGAATAGCGGTGGCAGGGAGAACTTGTCTAGGCATATATTTAGATTTTTTATGTATTGCCACCCTTCAATTAGAGGGGGTGTATTTTTATGATTCCAAAATGGCGTAGTCATAAACTTCTTGTCCAAAGATGCTATTGCTTCAATTACTGGATGATAGAATCTTGTGGAACGTTTAAGGATGAACCTGCTGGATAATAATTTTGTTCTCAGGTTTAGAGGTGGTTCGTCTGCTTCTATAAGGATTGCATTACACGGAGACGAACGCATGTATCCCAAGGCTTTTCTTATAGATTGGAATTGAATTCTATCTATCGTAGTCAATAAGGAATTGCATGCTGCCCTATACAGAAAGCATCCGTAGTCTAAAGTTGATCGAATTGTGGCCCTGTAGAACTGAAGTAGTGTTTTAGGGTCAGCTCCCCATGCAAAGTTGGCTAAAATCTTTATTATTTGAATATATCTTTGACTTTTAATTTTAAGGTTGTTTATATGGTCCCTCCACAGTAGTTTTTTATCAAGCACTAGGCCTAAGTACCGAACTGATGGAACTATAGGAAATTCTAAATCTCCTAGCGAAATGCTTGTCCATTCCGGTGCTCTTCTCTTAGTGAATATGCATACCGATGATTTCGCACTGGATATTGTGAGACTGTTGTTATTCAAATATTCAATGAGAGAGAACATCGAAATATCCAGATTGATAAGTGTCGTATCTAGATCAGGTGCTGTGGAGTAAATCACCAGGTCATCTGCATATTGTAAAAGCTTACAATTGCTGTTGTGTACTATAGAGTTGATGTCGAATGTGTAAATTACGAATAGAAGCGGGCTGAGTATTGAGCCTTGTGGGATTCCATTGTATACCATCCTTGACAGAGAATTTTGAAGGGGATTGGTTCTTACATAGATTTGTCGGCCGAATAATAGCTCAAATATTTTCTTGCTTGTTTTTGCGCCTACTCCTAGTTGTAGGAGTTTGTTACAGAGGGTGTGGATATTGACGTTATCATATGCTCCCTGGATATCTATAAAAGCCGCCGTTGTATACATTTTAGCCGCAAAAGATTCTTGTATATTGCTTATTAGGACAGACAGATTATCCATTGTTGAGCAAAAGGACCGGAATCCGAATGACAACGCTGGTAGTTGGTATGAGGATTCTAACATTACCTCCAGTCGAAATTTAATTAACTTTTCAAATATTTTAGCTATGCAAGGTGACAGAGCAATTGGCCTATATGATTTCCCGTCATTTTTCTCTTTGCCTGGCTTTAAAATTGGAACTATTAATTGTATTTTCCAGGATGGGGGATGTAATTAGCAATTCTAATCTCATTGAAGATATCCATAAGCCAATTTAATGCGGTGGAAGGTAAGTTGGTTATCATGGGATATGAGATGTTATCTATTCCGGGGGCAGAGTCTTTTTTTTGTTTCGACTAATGCTTTGTCCAGTTCTTCAAAAGAGAAAGGTTCATCCAGAATGTCGGGAATATACTCATTTGACTCTGGAATATTTAATTCATCTGACGGAACATCTGGCGGTACTAATTTGTTAAGGAACTCTTCAACAATATCATGAGAAGGATAAGATTTTTGAGAGAACTGATTATATTGTAATTTCTTGATTCGGGACCAAATATCTTTAACATTTTCATTTCTATTAATAGAAGTGCAAAAACTAATCCATGATGTTCGCCTAGCCGATTTAATTGTCCTCTTTGCGATTGCTTCCTTTTTTCTTAGTTCAAGGAAATGGGTCAGTGTTGGATTACTTTTGTATTTCCTGTGCGCTATTTTCCGATTTGTTACTGCCATTTTGCATTCAGATGTCCACCAGGGGGCTGGAGGATATTTCCCACTTCGGGGTTTTGACTTCGGGATAGCTATATTTGCAGCTTCGATTATTGAGGATGTAAGATAGTTATATTTTGCCTCCACTGTACTAAGGTCCGGCATAAGTACCAATTTTCCAGTTATTATTGATTGATACAAATTCCAATTAGCCAACTTTGTTTTATATATAGGAAAATAGTTGTTATTGTTATTACTTATCGGTTGAGTGAAGGGGTCAGAAGCGATGATTATTGGAAAATGGTCGGACCCTAGCGTATCCTCAAGGATGGACCAATTAAATCTTAGTGCTATGGATGCTGTACAAAAGGATACGTCAACTATAGATGGATTATCGGTGTTGAACGTGAGTCTTGTAGGCGATCCGTCATTTAAACATACTAGATTCAATTCGTCTGCTAGTGAGGAGAGGACCTCTCCCTGCTTGTCCATTTCTAAACACCCCCACTCTGGTGATTTAGAATTAAAATCTCCCAATAAGAGGAACGGAGGAGGGTAAGCTTGTAGAACAGAAATCCACTGAGACAGATTGAATGAATATCCTGGACTACAATACGTAGAAATAATGGTTAGTGAGGGGATTGATGGAATGGCGACTTGAATTGCAGAAATTTGTATGTGTTGATTATAAAATCCATTTAAGGAATTGTACGTTACTAATTCATTGACAAGAATAAGCGAACCTCCTTTCCCGTCTTGACGATCTGTTCGAACGACTGAGTAACCTTTAATTCTGAAATTTTGGTTGGGTTTAAGCCATGATTCCGTTATTGTGGCGATGGAAACATTTAAGTCCCTAAGGTTAATTTCTAGATTTTCTTTATTTGACCTCACCGATCTAGCATTCCATTGCATTATGGTTAGCCTGTCCATTTTTTTTTTTAGTTTGAATATTAGGCTGGGATGAGTAGAGTAAAGGGGTTGGAGAGAAATAACCAGCAAATTTATAGCTCCACCTGACGTCCTTTTATTTGGCATTTTTTTATATTTCGATGCGTAGAACACACATCATCTTCAGTGCCGCGCTTTAAAATTTAATTTACAAAAATATAAACAAAGATGAAAATTACATAATACAGTTTTTTGAAATAATTTTGTTTTTTAGAAAGTACTCACAGGATATAGTAGGTGGGCTTAGTCTATTTATATCAAATGCCTTAGGGGCGTTATACATAGCGGAGGTGCCTTCTCTAAGCTGATGACCGCTCTGTGTCCATAGCAGAATTGATATTAAAATAATATAGAGCAATCTATTAAAAGATCAATCAACTAAGTTCTTAAATTAATCATTAGATGGCACCTCCTTATTGATTTTGTCCTAGTATGACTTTTACAAATTTAATTCGATTTTAAGAAAAAATTTTTTCTAACATTAACAAATATAAAAATAAAAATAAAATTAAATACACAAAATATACCAAATATATACCAAATAAAAGGACGTCAGGTGGAGCTATAAATTTGCTGGTTATTTCTCTCCAACCCCTTTACATTTTTTTTTTTTTTTTTTTTTTTTTTTTTTTTCTTTAATACAGGGACAAAAATTTTCTTTTCCTTTATACGTGTACTAGTTCTTGTAAATATAAAGAGCGAGAAGAATTATAATTCTTCGTCGCTACTAGATATGTTATTGGAAGCAATCGCGTATAAAGGACTTAATGACTCATTTAGAAATTTTGATATTAAAGATTGGTTTTGAGGGGAAAACATTTCTTGTGAAAACGACGTTGGACAATTTATTGAAATTATTTTATTTACTATTTCCAATATAATACCCTTAAGATTATTAATGTGGATATTTTTTTTATAGTGATTATTCTCTAAAATATTTCCTGAGGGAATGTTTAGGGTGTTAGAGATATTCTCCTGTATTGGAGTACATCTATTTATACTTCTATCTGGTGTGGAGACTAATTGGGGATGAGCCGGTCTCTGACTGGCGTGTTGCGTTTTTTGCTGATAACTACACGGATTTTTATTCATATAAGGCTTAATGTTATTTGTATATTCTCTATCAGGGTAGGGACTTGCAGGCAACGACGGAAAATCGTTCTGGGCAAGTGGATATTGAAATCCCGGTGGGGGCGATTGGGAATCTCTTTTTGCTTTTTTTTTATATTTGGGTTCCAAAGAGAGACTAGCCTCCGCAAATGAGATATTATTAGTTGACATTAGATTCTTTATCTCTTTTTGACGAGCATACTCTGGGCATATGTTTAATTCGGTTGATTTATGAGGCCCTGTGCAAAACACACATATCGTTTTATTTGGACACTCATTAGATTCATGTGGATTTCCACAATTTTCACAACGACGATTATTTTTACATAATTGACTTGAGTGACCGTACCGTAAGCAATTTCTGCATTGCTGAACCCGCTGGATATACGGTTCGACAATACAGCGAACTCCTAAAAGTTTTACATCCTGCGGAAGATATTGACTTCTAAACGAGACAATAACCACAGGGGTAGGGACCCTTATGTCTCCTTTACCGGGCATATGTTTAAATTTATTTATTCTTATAGCATCAATTACTTTATATTGAGATTGGGCGTATTCAATAATCTCCTCTTTAGTTAGAGATGTATCAACATCCCTGATCACTCCCTGTTTCACTAACAAAAAGGTGGGAATGAAACAAACAAGTTTACTCTGAGCCCAACTATCCTGCTCTATTAAGGCATTTGCTTCTTCAAATGGGCAATTAATTACTAACTTAACCCTACTTCTACCTATATTTTTAATTGAGTCAATTTTCGAATAAGTGTAAAAATGATTGATTCGGATGATTTTTCCAATGGTCATGGCATGAATCCTTGTGTTGTCATTTGATTCTATATAAAGAGCATATGGCCCTTTATCAATGGATGAGTATCTATTATTTTTACATTTGTTTGCAAAAGAAATAGTGTTACTTTGAGG